>JBAMJV010000761.1:182500-255889 GCA_037951105.1 Echinarachnius parma
TCTTGTATGTGTTTCGGACGTTACACATTGTTAACATTTACCCTTTTGTCACACTTCTATGACCAGTTGTGGTTTAAATCTTTGCTGTTTTGGAATATTTAAATACAGAAAGTATATGTTTAGATGTAAATCTATCCAAATTCTTCTTTGAAATGGTCAAATTAACTTCATAGCACAGAAAGGGGTCTTCTATCAACCATATATGACATTATACATTACAGTACATGTAAATTTGATTTATCTATAATTATGTTCAGATCTCCAAAGTAGAGACAATTTTAAGGGTTTTAGTGAAATTATGAAGTACCTAGTACTACAATAACTACAATTTGAGAATTGTGATCTGTAATTTATTGTAGCAAAGTTGCATTATGTTATGACATACCCTATTTTGTTTCGGACGTTACATGGTGTTAACATCACTTCAAAACATATCTTAACTCGCTTTGTTTGCATGATTTTGCAAGCAAAACCCATAAATATGTGCATTAATTGAACTCCCAAGGAAAGGAATAGTGAATGTAGTCCATATTGATAGATAAAATCCAAGATTTTGTACAAATATTACATGCAATTAGAAACTGTTATTATATACAGTCAAGGGATGATCGATGTGACTTTCCAGAGTTTCCTTCATCATTTTACAAAAGATAAAAGTATATGTATTGTACAATGACATACATTGTATATGATTTAAATTTTCCATTTTCTTATTTTGATAAAATATGAAGCTCAAACTAATTTTATCAAACTATTATCGATAATTAGAATAACTGTCAGAAATGCATTACTGATCAATATGATATTAGCAAAACCTCAAATTCAAGTTATAATGGCACATGTACAGTACACTGGTATGTACCACATAAGGTTACGGTCAAGAAATTATATTTGTTCCAGCAGATATGGTTATATTTTTCAAAGATAGTTTCAAGACTTGCACAAAAATGTAATTGATCATAAACCAGTAATATTCTGGAAATTGTCTTAAGAATATGATAAGGAATTATCTTGGTGTACATGTACCTATAGTTTACATGGCATACACGTATGCCATATAGTATTTCAAAAGTAACTTTTGTTTTAACATGTGGATTTTTTAAATACAAATGATTAACATTTTAATTATTGTCAGTAAAACATGCGGATCAACGCAGATTATTTTCTTCTTATCAAGTTTAAGTATGGAAAAACATATTTTGCAACTAATGAATGATATCAGAAGAGTAAATTTAGCATAGTTATACTGTACTTTTGTATACCACTAAAAGGCTTTGTTAATGAAAATGTCTATATTTCCACTAAATGAATGATGAAACAGAGACTTAACATTTGTTTGTTATAGAACATTATAAAGGCAATCAACCTAATAATGCATTTGATGTGATACAAAAAACAAAATCAGTATACATGTAGTTCTGTGTACTTTACAACATGAACAATTATGGGGTAAAAATAGCAATTCCTCACATTTTATAAATAAAAGTTCCTTCCCAGAGACAAATAACTGATCATTTATTTTTCAAAACACTTTTGCTGGAGCAGGAAGCATATAGATCATGAAAAATGTAGATAATACTTTTTTAAATGTTCCAAATTGCATTTTTTGTGCAATCAAAATGTGTGTTAACACCATTTTGTAACGTCCGAAACGAGCTCACAATACCATACAAAAGATTCTGTAAATGGTAAACAAAATACAGGAGTTGTTGCAGCAGGTAGTGTTTCAGTTCCACAAAAGAAAGGTTATTGTTCTAAGTAGATTAGTCATATCATTCACTATATCAAGTGTCTTGTAAAACTTTAGTGGTTACAAATTAGCTGAGAAAAATCGATGAAAAAATGGTGAAAATGTGGATTTGGGGCAGACTAAGCATCTAAATGTTGTTAAAGCATCGTGTATTTTGATGATTATGTTTCATTTACTTGTTCTAAATGAATAATAATAACCATATATTATCATTTTGAAAATAAATGCACTAAAATATCAATTTTGTGTTAACAATTACCCCATGTAACGTCCGAAAAACATTTGTTTACATTGGTTGATCTCAAACATTTGTTTTGGCAATTAATTACCCAATTCATGTGTAAATTTGTTTTAAAATGAATACTATTTTATATTATGATGATTGATTCATATAATGTGCCCTTTCCTGTGACTTATGAGCTTATAAGTTACATTTTTTGTTTCGGACGTTACATTTGTTTCGGATGTTACAAATGTTAACGGAAAGTTAATTTTGAATATATAATCATAACGCAATGAGCTATTACATTTTTTTTTTCTGTGATGGGAAGGTACATCAAGTCTCTTCAAAACTGAGATAAATAATTGTTTGTGTTATCCCCCTTTTAAAAATTATTTCTAAAGAAATATTGTTTCGGACGTTACAAAATTGCTAACGGAAAATGAGAGCATGTGTGCATTTCATGTTTTTGTTTTTTTTAATCGCTGGCTTAAGAAATCAGTCATTTCCCTTTTAGGCAATATGATGAGGAAACTGTTAGTTCAATTTTCATACTGATATCATTTCAATAAATTATGATACTGGTAGGGGTAATGAGGGGTTAAATTGTTAACGGAGGATGTAACGTCCGAAACACCAATTTTGATGGCATTGTACTGTCAAAATATTACTTTACATATTAAGCCCCGTTAATTTTCTGAAAGTTTAACTCACACTCGTTCATAATTATCAACAAATAAAAAAAGAAAAAAATCTGTTAGTGTTTTTTTATACCTGAACATAATTGAACCCATTTTTGGTTGACAAATTTCCGTTAACAATTGGCCCTTTAGGGTTATCTGACCTATATAAAGGGAAGTCCAAATATTTTCGTTAAGGTATGGGAGATCAATCTAGGTGGATGCTATAAGAAAATACAAAAATAAGTTTTCAGTTCAGTATGTTTTTAAAAATACAGGCCCTCAAAGTGCCATTAAGCCTTTTGGCACCTTTAAAAAAACCAGAGCCATATATACTGTATAGTTGTTGTTAGATTGTGTTGACGTTGCTTTTGTATATTATTTTAGACTATGCGCAAACATAATTTCGTATAATTATAACAAAAAGTCACATGCAAATATACATTTCTTAAATTTGTAATTATTTTGATACACAAAATACTACCTATCAATTGCGCTTAGTCTCTCAATCTAAAAACAATACTGATCGAATACAATCGAATCTGTATGTACAGACCACCTAAGGAACACATACATATAAAGGTGGTACTTATATGCACAGGTACAGGTGGTCTTTATAGACAGGGGGTCTTTATAATAAGGTCCGTTTACCAGTAAACTAATCTCTCATAATTATTAATATAAAAAGTAAAGTGGTCTTTGTAATGTTAATAGTCAGATCGCCTTTATATAGTATAAAGGTAACGTGTGTTTGTTATTTAAACACGGGCATACAAACTCGCTATCAGCCGTCAGGCTGATTATCAGCAAGTCCGTATATAAATACAAATTACAGAAAAACAAATTTACTTTAATTAGTCTCGCGGACTCTCGCCATCGCCCGTTAGTGCACCTGGTTTGTTCGTGTTCATCCTAGCCTGTACCTGTTCCCGCTCTCTCCCACATGTTTTATGTAGTATATTTAGCTCTTATGTAACAGTATAATTAGTCCGAAAAATCAGCCAATGTTTTGAGGGTTCTTTGACGAGTTTTTGTTTTCACCCGTTCTCTACGACGAGATGGGCTTTTCTGTCTACAGTATAATGTACTTGTCATTTCAGCCCCTAGATTCGATAGCTCGGCTGCTTAATTACTTTGACTCATAGCGGATACGCAGTTTTCAGCAGTCTATTACATTTATAATAATATGTTTAAAACAGAAATATAAAATTAAACTTACATAGAGTGGAAAAGTGTGACGTCATTAAAAAAAAAAATCGTATAGGTGCTTGACGACGGTGTTCTACGGGTAGAGTGATAATGTTTAGTTGAAGCCCGTTATATCTACGGTGAGTTCATGAGACTGCATCTTAATTTTACTTTGCAACATCACTGGATGTGACGTGTTTTCGCGTCTTCTTTCTTTGTCAAAGAATTTGGAAAGTAAAAACTGAAAAGCGTATAAGTATTCGCTTACAAGTACAAGATGATTATCCTTCAATTCTAATGAACGTTTTGTAGTACCGAAAAAGGGGTATAACAACCATATATATATTTTTTTTACTATAGGGACCTAAATTACGTGACACATTCAACAAACAATGTTTTGTTACGAATCTCTTGCAAATGTGTACCGTCGACCCGTTAATGTATACCTTGGATTTAAATGGAGTTATGATCTAATAGTCAGACGCAGGCTTAGTGAAACAACCGTCTTTATTAAGTCTAGCCTGTAGTCCGACGAGCAGCATGGCGAGGGACTACGTCATCTTCTGGACGGCTCTTGTGCTCGCGGGGTTCGTCGTAGTATTCTCTGCTGGTCTGCTGTCAAACTACATATCAAAATGGCAGATTCCGTCACCAGTTGGACGCTGGAAAGGGAGTAGTTTACCGGGGGATGTAAGGACAGTAGATCGGACACGGTCCGAGCATCTGATGCGAGAACTAACCTTGTTGGACGCTAATGTGGAGACAAGAGATGATGCACGCAGGCAGGTATCTTATTCCGATGATGATTTGCAATCCGATTTGGATTACATCTTATGTTAGTCGGCCCATCATCAGTCCGACACGCATCCGTTAATAATTCGAATCAGGAAGACCCGATTGAAGGCGAAGATGAGCGTACCCAGAGTGGAAATACGTCGTCCAGCGCGTCAGGTTATGGACCCTGGTCTACTATGAATAGAATGAGGTACGTGTTAAACCGAAGCATCAAACATGTCGAAGACGAAGTCCTCAATTTTAACGTTGGTGACATCTTAAAGGAGATGTCAGATGATAGCTTACGCGACAGTCGATTGGTGCAGAAATTACACCGTGCTCTGACGTCACCGGAGAAGGAGTGCGTCGTCCGCATCGTGAAGTACTGCGCGCATCTGTGTGAACATATCTTGGGCAATAATGCGAAGAGCCTGATGCAGAGGAACAGATTCGCGTGCCCTTCCATTACGTCACCATTATGGGACAGACGGACATTTTGATTATCGTTTCTGGTCTGCACAGAGGTTTGCAGCTGGACGACCTAATGGCCAGGCGACCGCCGGGGCAGCTGTGGATGTTGTACTCCCGCGAGAGTCCACAACATGACCCCGAGTACGCGCCACCACACGGCACAGAGAACCCCTACAACCTTACCATGACCTTCTTTCATGACTCGGATCTGCACTTCCCGTATTGCTATACAGAGGCGAGACGGGGGCGTGTCCCGAACCTTCCCAGCAACAAGACAAAACTCATCACCTGGATGGCATCCAACTGTCGCCTGCTCTCCTGGACACGCGGCGCAATGGTCAAAGAGCTACAAATATACCTACCGATTGATACATACGGAAAGTGCGGTGACCTTGGGCGTCTCGATGACGCATTGGTTGACAAAACGCTCGAGCAGTACAAATTTTATCTCGCGTTCGAAAACAGCGAGTGCCGCGATTACATAACCGAGAAGGCGTGGCGCACGGGACTAGAGCGCGGGCTCGTGCCGATTGTCTACGGATCGAAACGAGAGGACTACGAACGCACGCTTCCGCGCAACTCATTCATCTACCTTCAGGACTTTACCACGATGCGCGATTTCGTTGATTACGTGCGCGCGTTGGACGCCGACGGCGCGCGATACCAGAAGTTCTTCGATTGGCACGCAGACACCAAGATCAACTGCCTTTCGCGTGTCTTCATAATGGTCAATCAAGAAGTTAACATGTGCTTCCTGTTGCGCAAGTTCGTTCACATGCACGCGCACCCGGAGACATCTTTGAGGAGGAGAGTGACGGATTTCAAGACTTGGTGGGACGGGAAGTGTTCTGACGTCAGTGCAAAGAAGGAGGTATTAGGAATCGATGTCCATGAACGCAATCCGAAACCAAAAAGAAACACAAAAAGTTAAATTGACAAAAAGAGGGTTATTGACTACAATTCAAATTCGAATTTGCATTATACTGGACAATAATGTGTGACAAATGACTAAAATGAATGGACTTTTTGTGAAATTGGTCAACAATAGACGAAATTGAAGTTGTCATTGGCACATTCTCGGCTTCTCGGGACGAAATTGAAGTACACATTTATACAAATTGAATGACAAAAGAGTTAAAATGGATAGGAAAACATTTAGTATAGTAACTCAATTCTGTGTTTAGTTAACTTTTAGTTAACATTTTTATTACATGTATTATGAGAAAATCGCAATTCCATCATGTACATATAATAATTCGATTAATAATTCGATTACATTATGGAAATTATATTTAAGATATTATCATTTCGCCAATATGTAGAAATTGATTAATCTTATACATGTATATTACCATATATTGATTTTTCTTTTACAAAGGCAATCATTAAGATATTTGTCCCAATTTTGAGTGCTAAAAATCTGATCGCATACTAAGTTTGATGTATTGTTTCATTTGTTTTTTCGATGAAAAGACACCCGAGAGTTCAAACAAATTATGAGATATATTAATCATAATTAGAGAATTATGATTTATGGGAAAAAAAACAAAACAAATCAAATAAGATTTGAAATAGAGTCAAAATGTTTTGGGTCAGTCCTTGCCTTGACGAATGATCTGCTAGATTTACCGTGACTTACATTTGATTACATTTGCCTGTATAAACCGAACACAAAAAATAATTACCCCCCTAAACATTTGCTAATAATTTCACAACCAGGAATCCTATATAGATTTACATGGTAATTAGGAAAACAATGTCTAAAAATACGAGGTAACCATACATACATGGTTGAGTAAGCACACATTAAAAAGAAAATCGAAATTTTTCAACATTTATTTATTTATTTGTTTTTATTTATTTTATACTGCAGGGTAGGCCTGTTCAGTTATGCAAAACTGCTTTACAAAGGCGCCCTGCAGTTTACATTGTAACAATTCAAAACGAACATAAATGATGGGGAGAGTGAATATAATTATACAAGCAATCATTAAATATAAACACGCATACTAATATAGCATGTTAAGTATCATCTATTATAAAATACAATTCAAATCAATATAAAGCTTTGTATTGTTTTTTAAACGTATACAAATATTCGCAAAAGTAAAATCATTATTGCAGTTTATTGACTATTGAGAAATTTCAAATTGCACTGTTTTACAAATGCAATTAATGCATTTTACCGAATGTGCCAATTAATTTTTTAAAAAATCAAACATCATAATCAATGCATTAAGTCACATGTGCTGTTTCACAACAATGTACTTGAGACATTTGAAAATGGGTAATTTTGTCTTTAATCTGTGCTCATTCAGCCATGAAGTGATGAATATCTCTGATTTTCACACAAAATGTACATAACAACTGTAGAAATATTGTGGTAAATTGACATCCTGACAAATGTATCAGTTATGAAATTATGAGCAGTTATTTAGGGGATAGTTACTATTTGTATTGCGGTTTATATAGCGGATAAGCAGTTTTAATCAGTTTTGTTTACATTTTACATTTCCAATATTTTTTTTTCAGTGTATGTCCACTTTTCTGTGGAAATGCCCATGAGTATAATTTTATGGCGATTAATGTCAAGGCTAAATTTTAGCCAATGTATGATATTATGACAGCTTAAATGGCAACCTTTGCACATTTTATATAACTTTGATATCAAAATAGTTTATCTTAAGAGACGTTATCGTATTGTATTAATCTGGTGTAGTCATACAAGTTAGTTCTATTTTTGTGTGTGAACTTTAAAATGGAATTAAAACCAACAAATTTCGTGTCATGGGGCATTTCGGGAAGTACCAATACTCAAGTGTACCTTTAATACGTACAGTGTTAACACCAAAAAAAATACATGTACAATTAAGATAAATACTACGTATTTCATGGAGTAGTGGTATGTCCTATGACAGAGGACTATTCGACATGTAATATTAATTCCATTTAAAAGGATATAACGAATGCTATTTGTTAGCACTGCATGTAATATGCATATACTGAAGATACTAAACGTTCATGTTTCTTAAAGGGGTATAGTTCAGTTTTGGTATAGAGTGCGCAGCATGAAATCTTTTTTTGGTGAGATGATGAAAAACTGAGTGTAAAATTTGAAAGAGCATACAATTTTAATGAAAGAATAAACGTTATTTGATCAAAATCGGTTCAGAAACGGCTGAAATATCAATAAATATATTCGATCGGAATAAATCTGGGGCCCAGATTTATTCAATGATTTTTGTTTTAATGTATAAAATGCTTACATTTTTTCAAAAATGTTCAAAAGAGGTTTTTAAATAGTTATTGATGATCTCTCTATTTAATCATTATTTTCAACAAAACATCACATGCATAATTTTGTATGAAAAATGGTTGAAACCAATGCTTTTTAGAGAGCGCCCTCTTGTGTTTCAATGGCTCTTTTTTAATGATAACATGCTTTTAACTTAGTCATTTGCAATTTTCTATACCTTTCAAGCATGGTGGAGTTATAACTATTAGTTTGTAATTTGTTATTGTGCAGGTTTTGGTTACTAAAGCTCAGCCTTACCAAAACTGTACTACCCCTTTAAATAAACTGTATAGCGAGTACATACGGTCGTAGGAGAGCACCGTTCAAGTGGTTTTCAGTCGAGTGAGAAAAAAATGGGCAATAGGCGTAGGAGGCGGGGGAGCTGGGGGCTGCAGCCCACCCCCCCCCCCCCCCCCCCCTAGAGTTTTGAAAACGGCCATATTCGGGCAAAGCGCACCTGAAATTCGGGCAATCATGTCATATTCGGGCAAAAATCATATTCGGGCAAAAATTATGTCACATTCGGGCAAATACACGTCATATTCGGACAAGTTAATGTCATAGTCAAGCGGCAAAAGCATTTTATTTTCGGGCAAAATCGTCTCATATTCGGGCAAAATCGTGTCATTTTGGACTAAACAATTGAAAACATGTCATTTTCGTCGGGTACCAAAGAGGCGACCTCAGCCCCCCTCAGAAGGACGTGCCCCTAGTTATGTTATTTTAATTATGTATTGTCTTCGTTTGTAAAATATCTGTAATTCAGCCATTTGGCCGCGATTGATATTAATTTCAATAAAAACCTTTTCTATTCATACGCCCATGCTGGCATAAATACATGAATTAAAATTAATTAATGTGTATTGTCTTCGTTTGTAAAATATCTGTAATTCAGCCATTTGGCCACGATTGATATTATTTTAAATAAAACCTTTTCAATTCCTACGCCCATGCTGGCGTAAATACATGAATTAAAATTAATTAAAGGGGTAGTTTAGTTTTGGTAAGGCTCAACTTTAGTAACCAAACATGGACAGTAACATTATAAAACTAATAGTTTTAACTCCACCATGCTCGAAAGGTATATAAAATTACAAACGACTAAGTAAAAAGCCCGTTATCATTAAAAAAGAGCCATTAAAACTCAAGAGGGCGCTCTCTAAAAAGGCATTTGATTTAACAAATTTTCATACCAAAGTATGCATGTGATGTTTTATTGAAATAATGATTAAATAGAGAGATCATCAACAACTATTTAAAAAACGCTTTGGAAAATTTTTGAAAAAGTGCAAGCATCTTTTTTTTTTTTTTTTAAAATTCAGCTAATTATTTGGGCCCCAAATAATTATAGGGTCAGATATATTTATTGATATTTCAGCCGTTTCTGGGCCGATTTTGACCAAATAAAGTTTATTCTGCCATTAAAATTGCATGTTCTCGCAAATTCGACACTCAGTTTTTCATTACCTCACAAAAAAATTGTGATGTGCAGCGCCCTCTCTACCAAAACTAAACTACCCCTTTAATGCGCAAAATCTGATTGGTTCAAATGCAAATATTGTGCGACTTGCAATTTATTCCAACTTTACAATCGATTGCATCTCTTTCTGCAACAGGGCCTGGATATAAAGGGAAATTATTTCCGTAGAAATTTCGACTAAGCCAACTGAATACACATGAAGTCATTCATAGAACTGTTCACAAACAACATATCCAACCATTCACTTCGTTCGATGCTCTAAAGAAAGCCGTTATAGCTGTTGTTATTGTTGTTAGATTGTGTTGACGTTGCTTTTATATTATTTTATACTATGCGCAAACATAATTTCGTATATTATAACAAAAAGTCACACGCAAAAATATATATCTTAAATGTTAAATTATTTTGATACACAAATATAACCTATCAACGTTCGAGGGACGTTCGAGGGATGGTTGGCGCACGCACGTTCGAAATGGAAACACCTAAAAGCTAAAGCCTGCAATTTTGACCATGGAATTTCGTTTTTATTTAATCTTCTATCGCTGAAAATGTGCTTCAATCACTATGTAGAATATGGTGAAAGTGAATAAACTTGAAAAGAAACAGCGGGAAAAACGTCCATAATTATGATTTAAGACCGAGAAAGGAAAATTGTCAAGTTGTGCGAGACGCCACGTCAGCAGAGAGAACCCCTACAACACATACACATGGTTCAAGCCCCGCCCGTACATGCCGTAATGGCGATTTGAATATGGCGCCAACGAAAGATACCTCCATTGATGCGGTAAGCCGTAATGAATTTCAACAAACTATGGAAAAGGTTCTTGATAAGCTAGACTCGCTGAATGTAAATGTATCGGCTATGAGAAAAGAATTTACAGAGATCCAACAAAAAATATCTGATTTGCAAGCAGCTGCTACAGACTCGGCCGCTAGATTGACAATTGAAAACGATACTTTGCCCCGAATGAAAAAAACCAAATGAAGAATCAAGCCGTGAACTAAAAGACATGATTACTGCGCTTGAAATTCACGATAGAAAGGTGAACCTGTTGTTTTACGGAATAGAGCAGAACAAAGATGAGAAAATCCTACAAACTATTTTTAAAAAAACGATTGAAGAAGTGGGATTCACGAAAAGGGAAGCAGAGGAAATGCCAATTTCAAATGCGCATAGGCTACCGAGACGCGTCACGCCGGGAGATAGTCGACCGAAAGGCCCAGATCCTATTATTGTGCGGTTTTGTGCCATGATGGACAGATATCGCGTGCTACAACAGTATAGACGCAAGCGGTGGGGTGACCGTGCGGGGGAAAACCAGAGGCAAACAAAGCATCAATTCCAATTCCGTATTGTTACGGATCTGACTCCTGCTCTCAAACAAAAGAGAAAACAAACTAGAGCAACGAGCATACTATTTGAGGAAACACGAAAATAAACAAACCAGAATTCGACTGGTGGGAACGGGGCTCCAACTTCAACATAGAGAGAGGGGATCGCCAGCAGCAGCAGCCGCTTGGACAGTGATTGTCGAGTAGCGTGGCGACGTGTGTGTTGAAGCGACGCCTGTGTTTGTGTTTGAACATAGTGCTGTATTGACTTTTGGTTTTGATTTGGCCCGTCAGGGGTGTCGATCCTGGGGGGCAAGGGGGGCGGTCGCCCCACCAATGAAAATATTGGGGGGCGAACATATCATTTCGCCCCCCCCCCCCCCCCCCCCAATAATTCCGAAAATGAGGAAGAAAAATATTGAGTGATATAATGCTAAAGAGTGAAAAGACACATTTATCAATAATTAATCTTCAAAATAGCTGTTTTTTTAGTTTTAAAAAGGACTATAAATCTCATTTTTGCCGCGCGCTTCGCGGGCATACAGTTTCTCATATTGCAAGTTTCATTTTGGTTGCGGGAACTCACATTTCGAAATATGTTGGGCAGTGTAATTTCTCAAACGCACACCTCAAACGAAGTTTATTAAACCCTCATCTATAGCACGCCGTCACATAAAAAAAAAATCTGAAATAGTCAATGCAGTCAATTCGGTCCTTATGCGCTGAACGCAAATCAAATCGGAATATCATGTCCCCCACAATTGAAAGTGGAGGAGATTGTCCCCCTCTCTTTGTCATTATGTATGTTTGGTTCCATACTTATATGGTTAGACTTCATATATCGTGAAATTAATGTCTTAGGTGTGCACCAAATCGCACAATTTCACGCCCCCACACGCATGATAGGAGTTGCAAATGTCTGAAAACTAAAAGCTGCCGGGGGCTCCGCCCCCTGGACCCCCATTATTGTCCCCAAATGTGGGTGCCCCCACAGTCAGGCCTTCGAGCCATCAAGGCACTTTTAATGAGCGCATAATAAAATTTTCGGGCATGCCAAATATGGGGCTTTTAGCTCTCTCAGTGGTCACTCTGGAAAAAAATTCAAATTTCGCCCCCCCTCCTCCAATCTCAAAAACGGATCGACACCCCTGTGGCCCGTGTAGCACCAAACTCGAATTGAAGGGTAGATATCATAATTGTGAACAGTTTGGAGTGGGACCATTCTGATGAAAGAAAACAAAGCATCCAAGACCATTATTATACATTTATTGGCTGAGATTGAGAAGGTGACCTTATTGTCAGCGATCGGCATCGTTGTGGTTATAATGTCAAACGTATGGTGATACTATATGCAACATGAGCCGTCTGCAGTCGAGGTCGTCGATATACTGTCAAACGTATGGTGATACTGCAGGCAATCTGAGCCGTCTGCAGTCGTGGTCGTCGATATACTGTAAAACGTATGGTGATACTGCAGGCAATCTGAGCCGTCTGCAGTCAAGGTCGTCGCAATAATGTATGGTGATACTACATGCAACATGAGCCGTCTGCAGTCGTGGTCGTCGATATACTGTCAAACGTATGCTGATACTGCAGGCAATCTGAGCCGTCTGCAGTCGAGGTCGTCGAGATACTGTCATTTTTATGGTGATACTGCAGGCAATCTGAGCCGTCTGCAGTCGAGGTCGTCGCAATAATGTATGGTGATACTACATGCAACATGAGCCGTCTGCAGTCGTGGTCGTCGATATACTGTCAAACGTATGCTGATACTGCAGGCAATCTGAGCCGTCTGCAGTCGTGGTCGTCGATATACTGTCAAACGTACTGCAAGCAATCTGAGACGTCTGCAGTCGAGGTCGTCGAGATACTGTCAATAATATGGCGATACTGCAGGCAATCTGAGCCGTCTGCAGTCGAGGTCGTCGCAATAATGTATGGTGATACTACATGCAACATGAGCCGTCTGCAGTCGAGGTCGTCGAGATACTGTCAATTATATGGTGATACTGCAGGCAATCTGATCCGTCTGCAGTCGAGGTCGTTGCAATAATGTATGGTGATACTACATGCAACATGAGCCGTCTGCAGTCGAGGTCGTCGAGATAATGTCATTTATATGGTGATAATGCAGGCAATCTGAGCCGTCTGCAGTCGAGGTCGTCGCAATACAGTATGGTGATACTACATGCAACATGAGCCGTCTGCAGTCCAGGTCGTCGAGATACTGTAAAACGTATGGTGATACTGCAGGCAATCTGGGCCGTCTGCAGTCGTGGTCGTCGAGATACTGTCAATAATATGGCGATACTGCAGGCAATCTGAGCCGTCTGCAGTCGTGGTCGTCGAGATACTGTAAAACGTATGGTGATACTGCAGGCAATCTGAGCCGTCTGCAGTCGAGGTCGTCGAGATACTGTCATTTATATGGTGATACTGCAGGCAATCTGAGCCGTCTGCAGTCGAGGTCGTCGCAATAATGTATGGTGATACTACATGCAACATGAGCCGTCTGCAGTCGTGGTCGTCGAGATACTGTAAAACGTATGGTGATACTGCAGGCAATCTGAACCGTCTGCAGTCGAGGTCGTCGCAATAATGTATGGTGATACTACATGCAACATGAGCCGTCTGTAGTCGAGGTCGTCGAGATACTGTAAAAACGTATGGTGATACTGCAGGCAATCTGAGCCGTCTGCAGTCGTGGTCGTCGATATACTGTCAAACGTATGCTGATACTGCAGGCAATCTGAGCCGTCTGCAGTCGAGGTCGTCGAGATACTGTCAATTATATGGTGATACTGCAGGCAATCTGAGTCGTCTGCAGTAGAGGTCGTCGCAATAATGTATGGTGATACTACATGCAACATGAGCCGTCTGCAGTCGAGGTCGTCGAGATACTGTAAAACGTATGGTGATACTGCAGGCAATCTGAGCCGTCTGCAGTCGAGGTCGTCGAGATACTGTCATTTATATGGTGATACTGCAGGCAATCTGAGCCGTCTGCAGTCGAGGTCGTCGCAATAATGTATGGTGATACTACATGCAACATCAGCCGTCTGCAGTCGTGGTCGTCGAGATAATGTAAAACGTATGGTGATACTGCAGGCAATCTGAGCCGTCTGCAGTCGAGGTCGTCGCAATAATGTATGGTGTCATGGTGATACTACATGCAACATGAGCCGTCTGCAGTCGTGGTCATCAAGATACTGTAAAACGTATGGTGATACTGCAGGCAATCTGAGCCGTCTGCAGTCGTGGTCGTCGATATACTGTCAAACGTATGCTGATACTGCAGGCAATCTGAGCCGTCTGCAGTCGAGGTCGTCGAGATACTGTCAATAATATGGTGATACTGCAGGCAATCTGACCCGTCTGCAGTCGAGGTCGTCGAGATACTGTCAAACGTATGGTGATACTGCAGGCAATCTGAGCCGTCTGCAGTAGAGGTCGTCGCAATAATGTATGGTGATACTACATGCAACATGAGCCGTCTGCAGTCGAGGTCGTCAAGATAATGTCAAACGTATGGTGATACTGCACGCAATCTGAGCCGTCTGCAGTCGCGGTCGTCGATATACTGTCAAACGTATGCTAATATTGCAGGCAATCTGAGCCGTCTGCAGTCGAGGTCGTCGAGATCATGTCAAACGTATGGTGATACTACAGACAATCTCAGCCGTCTGCAGTCGAGGTCGTCGCAATAATGTATGGTGATAATACATGCAACATGAGCCGTCTGCAGTCGAGGTCGTCAAGATAATGTCAAACGTATGGTGATATTGCAGGCAATCTGAGCCGTCTGCAGTCGAGGTCGTCGCAATAACGTATGGTGATACTACATGCAACATGAGCCGTCTGAAGTCGAGGTCGTCGAGATACTGTCAAACTTAAGGTGATACTGCAGGCAATCTGAGCCGTCTGCAGTCGAGGTCGTCGCAATAATGTATGGTGATACTACATGCAACATGAGCTGTCTGCAGTCGAGGTCGTCGGGATACTTGGTCAAACGTATGGTGATACTACAGGCAATCTGTATGTAAACATAGCCATTTTCGCACTGATCGAACACAACGAATGATTATCTGGCCAGTAGCTCAGATGCGGTCTTGGAAGGAATGAGTACGATATGATGCTTGTGATACAGATGATGTTACTAGTATTTGAGGTTGTGATTGATCATAGTCGTTGATCACGACACTTTGCTTGTTGTAGACTTTATAGTCTATTATATATAGGTCATAATACATAGCATTCGCTTACCCTGTGTTAGCACATGATCATGTTTATTGAGTTATTATATTTTGTTTTTCTTCCCAGAATGTACATTGTCGTTAAACGCGTCCCATATAGCGCATGATGAATATAGTGCAACTAAGAGTATTCTTAAGCGTGGTGGGAGCCCGGGGTGGGAGCTGTCACTTTGTTCTGTTGCCATGGTTGCCTATAACGCGTTTATTGCAACGGAGTTCTTACAGCAATCGCGAGCAGGTCCTCTCTCCTGGTCGATCGAGCGTAGGATCGTGTATTTTCGTGTGCCTGTGAAATTGGCTGCCTACGTGATATTAGAAATCTTAGAAACGCGTGACCATGATGTTCATTTTTAGCAACTTTATATTTGAGATCAGCTTATGATTACCGTGTCTGTAGGTATGAGCCTGTGGAGCAGATGCCGGTACTATAACCACTTTATTTTTGCTATTTGAAATCGCTAAGAGATTTTATTCTAAGTAACTGTGTGACATTAACACAAAAAAGGGGCTAATCATTTGAGATTCAAGATGTATGCCATTATTGAAGACAAAGACATCGTGAGAGAAAATAGAAGGAGAGACAAAGACTCAAGAAATTATCTCTTTAATGCTTTGACGTCGTCATACGGATATGTCGCAAACTGTAAGAGGATTAGCTGAACATTGTCACTAAAAACAGACATTATTCGGAAACTTGCAGATGATGTATGTTTATATTTTCTCTCTAATTATTTGATTACGCCTTTGTTTGTGTTATTGATATGTTATGACAAATGTTTCATTCCATTGATATTGTACCTCAATAATTGTTAAGGAGTCTAGGAGATAATATAGTTTTGGTCTGGAGGATGATTGCATTATTTTTATGTGAAATTGTGAAATGTATAGATGTCTGAGGAACACCTTATGCGTTAGAGGGATGGTTGAGTATTGGTCAAACTTAACTTTGGTTACTAGGGCCAGCACCATTGCGGTGCAAAATAATAGTTGTGACTGTGTCATGCTCGAAAGGTATACATAGTTACAGATGATTGAGTAGAACCCCTGTTATTATTTTTAAATATGGGTTTTAGCCATTTTTTATACAAAATTGTGTATTTAATGTTTTGTTAAAATAATGATTCAATAGAGATATTATTAATAACTTTTTTTTTTTTTAAGTAGTCTTTAAGCATTCAAACAAAAATTCTCTAGAAAGTTAAAATATCCCCTGACGAAGAATTGTTTTGAATAAAAACATGTTTATGAATATTTCGGCCGTTTCTGAGCCGATTTTGATTAAATGGAGTTTATTTTGTTAATGAGATTGTGTGTTCTTTCAAATTTGATAGTCAGGTTTTTTATTGTTTCACGAAGGGGGATTTTGTGAAGTGCCCTCTATACCAATGCTCAACTATCCCTTTAATGGTTATTTTAGATAGAAAACAGTAATGTCATTGAATTTGTTATTCATTTATTTGTTATTTTATCATTATTGAATTATAATTATGATTTGTTGGTATAATCTAACAGTTATACCTCTCAATAAACAGTTTGTTTGTTGGGGCAGTATAAAGTATGTTTTACTTCGATCATTGAATTATGCATAATTATTTTAATGGTCATATGACTGAAGCGCATAAAATGGGAGTGATTACATTAATACCAAAAGGAAATAAAGATAGAAAATTGTTATCAAACTGGAGACCTATTTCTTTATTAAATGTTATAATAGCTTCATCTTGTATTGCAAACCGGATTAAACAAATATTACCTTTTGTGATTAATGAAAGTCAAAAGGGTTTCATGTCTGGACGATTTATTTGGGAAAATATACGTCTTTTGTATGATTTGATGTTATACACGGATTTAAATGATATTCCTGGACTTTTGTTGATAATAGATTTTGAACAAGCTTTCGACTCAATGTCACACGACTTTATATTTCAGGCCCTGGACTTTTTTAATTTTGGTGATTCCATAAAATCATGGATTAAACTTTTTTATGAGAATGCCTCGTCATGCGCTTTGGTCAATGGTCATATGACAAACAGATTTAATATAGAAACTTTGAGCCAGATGTGAGAGTGAGACATTGCAAGGAGCGAAGTGACTGAGGGAGGGGGAGGGTGTGGGAGGGGGGTTTCCCCCCTCCCACGGTAGGGAGCTTTTGCATTTTTGGACTTGAAATTATGCAATCTGGTGCTTACCTAGATAGGAAATTCGGGTTTAACATGGACTGTATCTGGGAAAGTGTGTTATGATTTGATCGACCAGAAATTTTAAATATATATTCAAGAAGAAAACAAATTATTGACACACTAATAAATATGCACCCCAACACAGGGAGCGAATTGACTGAGCGGGGGGAGGGTGTGGGAGGGGGGTTTTCCCCCTCCCACGGTAGGGAGCTTTTGCATTTTTGGACTTGAAATTGTGCAATCTGGTGCTTACCTAGATAGGAAATTCGGGTTTAACATTCACTGTATCTGGGAAAGTGTGTTATGATTTGATCGACCAGAAATTTTAAATATATATTCAAGAAGAAAACAAATTATTGACACACTAATAAATATGCACCCCAACACAGGGAGCGAATTGACTGAGCGGGGGGAGGGTGTAGGATGGGGTGTCCCCCCTCCCACGGTAGGGAGTTTTTGCATTTTTGGACTTGAAATTGTGCAATCTGGTGCTTACCTATAGATAGGAAATTCGGGCTTAATAGTGACTGTATCTGGGAAAGTGTGTTATGATTTGATCGACCAGAAATTTTAAATATATATTCACGAAGAAAACAAATAATTGACACACTGATAAATATGCACCCCAAAACAGACACAAATATTGTACTTATATTTAGCGTCATACACATGACTGTTCCAACATCACCATATACCACATTATATATGATCCAACTATTTCCAAGAATGAGTCCCGAGGGGCGAAGCTACCGAGGGCTGGGGCAGAGCCAAATAGGGAGGGTTTGGGAGGGGGTATCCCTCTCCCACGGAGAAGATTTTGCGAAAATTGAAAGTGGATGATTGTATAATTACCTTTTTAACGTTATAATTAACAAGTCTTAGCTCATACAACTAATGTTTTCTTTCCACTCGTATACAGATACACACTAAATATATATATCCTTCCCTAAAACCTGGGGGGGGATGATTGTACATGTCATCCCCCCACCTTGTGAGGTGGGGGGGGGGGGCATCCCCCTCATCCCCCCGTTGTCTACGCCCCTGGGTCAAACAGTTGGGCAGTCTTCAACATGACATTTCTCTAGGTAACTACGGTTAAAAAAGCAGGGGACACACTCAAACAGACAAGCTTTATGCCTCTAATACAGACCAGTATGATCATGCTCTCATAACCTGGCCCTGTTGCCCCGCACATCTTGTTTTAAGTAAAACGCTTACTATCATCCTGATCATTTCAGTCGAATTGTGTGGTCCTCCATTGTTGTTGCTATTTTTGAAAACATACCTTGCTATTGTTAATTAACCACGGCATTTCATGCATGAACGATTACACATTTAATTTATACCCTGCATGCAGAGGACTAAATTCCCTTTAATTTGATATATGATAATCTACACGTTATCGTACTTTAATATAAAATATTTCAACTTTTACAAGTGTCCAGTTTCTGTTTTTTGCGGAGTATATATGGTGAAAATGAGACTACTACGTCACGATATGGGTATCCATGCAAGTCAATGCGCTCATATAGCGTCCCTTTTCATCCCCCAATAACCTACCCATTATCGGAGATCAATAGATTTTGCTGGGTACATCAAGTACAAAATACAGTCTGATTGTGTATACTTTGGTCAATAATATTTGGTACATTGGAACTGTTCACTCGTACGTTGAAAAAAAAAATTCCTTTTCTTTCTTTTCGTCTTTGCAACAAAAGGATCAGTCGGGGTAATCCGTTTCGTGTTTCACTGTATCACGGTGATTATAGTGTTTGTGCTCAACGATGAAATATGAACACTAATATTCTCCTTTATACAGCACGTTGCTGGGTATAGAGTGATAATGTTTAGTTGAAGCCCGTTATATCTTGTACAGTGAGTTCATGAGACTGCATCTTTATTTTACTTTGCAACATCACTGGATGAGACGTGTGTTCGCGTCCTCTTTCTTTGTCAAACAATTTAGAAAGTAAAAACTGAAAAGCGTATAATTATACGCTCACAAGTACAAGATGATTATTCTTCAATTCTAATGAACGTTTTGTAGTACCGAAAAAGGAGTATAACAACTATTAAATTTGTATCAGGCACGTAAATTACGTGACACAACAAACAATGTTTTGTTACGAATCTCTTGCAAACTGGTACCGTCGAACCGTTAATGTACCTTGGATCTAAATGGAGTTATGATCTAATAGCAGTCTTAGTGTAGCAGTGTAGTCATAATAGCAGTCTTAGTGTATATAGCAGTTTAGTCTTATAATAGCAGTCTTAGTGGAACAACCGTCGGAACGGTTGTTTCCATCTTAATTAAGGCTAGCCTAGTCCGACGATCAGCATGGCGAGGAACGGTGTCAACTTCTGGACGGCCCTTGTGCTCGCGGGGTTCGTCGTAGCATTCTCTGCTGGTCTGCTGTCAAACTACATATCAAGATGGCAGATTCCGTCACCAGTTGGACGCTGGGAAGGGAGCAGTTTACCGGGGAGCTCATCA
The DNA here is from genome assembly GCA_037951105.1 of Echinarachnius parma. Lineage (NCBI taxonomy): Eukaryota > Metazoa > Echinodermata > Echinoidea > Clypeasteroida > Echinarachniidae > Echinarachnius > Echinarachnius parma. Next base: position 202,621 of record JBAMJV010000761.1, read on the forward strand.
CCAGTCCGACATGCATCCGTTAATAATTCGAATAAACCGATTAAAGGCGAAGATGAGCGTACCCAGAGTGGAAATACGTCGTCCAGCGCGTCAGGTTATGGAACCTGGCCTACTATGAATAGAGTGAGGTACGTGCTAAAACGCAGCATCAAACACGTCGAAGACGAAGTCCTCAATTTTAATGTTGGTGACATCTTAAAGGAGATGTCAGATGATAGCTTACGCGACAGTCGATTGGTGCAGAAATTACACCGTGCTCTGACGTCACCGGAGAAGGAGTGCGTCGTCCGCATCGTGAAGTACTGCGGGCATATGTGTGAACATATCTTGGGCAATAATGCGAAGACCCTGATGCAGTGGAACAGATTCGCGTGTCCTTCCATTACGTCACCATGCGTCGTTGAGACGCGGTTTGCGAGCAATATGAGCGAGCCCGTTATGGGACAGACGGACATTTTGATTATTGTTTCTGGTCTGCACAGAGGTTTGCAGCTGGACGACCTAATGGCCAGGCGACCGCCGGGGCAGCTGTGGATGTTAAACTCCCGCGAGAGTCCACAACATGACCCCGAGTACGCGCCACCACACGGCACAGAGAACCCCTACAACCTTACTATGACCTTCTTTCATGACTCGGATCTGCACTTCCCGTATTGCTATACAGAGGCGAGACGTGGGCGCGTCCCGGACCTTCCCAGCAACAAGACAAAACTCATCACCTGGATGGCTTCCAACTGTCGCCTGCTCTCCTGGACACGCGGCGCAATGGTCAAAGAGCTACAAAAATACCTACCGATTGATACATACGGAAAGTGCGGTGACCTTGTGCGTCTCGATGACGCATTGGTTGACAAAACGCTCGAGCAGTACAAATTTTATCTCGCGTTCGAAAACAGCGAGTGCCGCGAGTACATAACCGAGAAGGCGTGGCGCACGGGACTAGAGCGCGGGCTCGTGCCGATTGTCTACGGATCGAAACGAGAGGACTACGAACGCACGCTTCCGCGCAACTCATTCATCTACCTTCAGGACTTTACCACGATGCGCGACTTCGTGGATTACGTGCGCGCGTTGGACGCCGACGGCGCGCGTTACCAGAAGTTCTTCGATTGGCACGCAGACACCCAGATCAACTGCCCTTCAGCGCGTACCTTCGTTATGGTCAACCCAGAAGTTAACATGTGCTTCCTGTTGCGCAAGTTTGTCCACATGCACGCACACCCGGATACGTCTTTAAAGAGGAAAGTGACGGATTTCAAGACTTGGTGGGACGGGAAGTGTTCTGACGTCAGTGCAAAGCAGGAGGTGTTAGGAATCGATGTCCATAAACGCGATCCGAAACCAAAACGACGTATCAGACTTTCACCATAATGCATAATTTCAATCAACTCTTTGCCATGTTTTCCACTTGGCATCATAGTTTATAGATCCATGCAATTAAATTGTGTTTAAATGATAACGGAAACAAATTTGTAGGAATAGTACTAATTGAAATCAAACTTATTTTGAAAATAATATAGGTTTTCCCGGTCAATTTCGTTATTTTCTCATGCGATTACCTATTAGTAGCATTTAATTTCGTCTAATCCGCGCTTGGATTGACATATCGTCATTCAAATTCGTTTTTAGTCATTCATTTTATATAACAGAGCAGCCAATTTCACACTTACGCCATTCTAATGTATTAAGCGATAGGCGCTCATTTTCGTTAGTGGTCATTCAAATTCATCTCCAGCAGTCTCCGGTCACATTTCGATCATTCAAATTCCACTTTACAAAAGTGGGAACAGTTAAATATTATGTTGATTTGATTGCTTTTAATGGAAATGCGAGCAGATGCACCGGAAATGAGTGTGACGTGAGGATGTGTGTGTGTGATTGGGTTGGATGAATTGGAGTAGGGTGAGGGATGTAGCAAGGTTACATCATTTTATTAGAAAATGACCTCCATTTTTTTTTTTTTTTCTTTTAGTGTAATATAATTAATTATTACAATTTATTGTGATTGTTAACATGTAAGTAAGGTAAACATGCATTTAAAATAATTGTATTGTTCAATTGATTATATATATTAGTTTATTGTAATTGTTGACTATTTTTCATGTATATTTTATGTTTGGAGGAATAAAACAATATTGGAAGGGGGAAAAACATGACTAGGAAGGCTGAGGCCATATAAGTGGGCGATTGCACTGCACCATTTTTGTTCTTCTCATGTTTAGGCTAACGCCCCCTTTCTATGTCAAAGTGAATGCCGCCTTTCTGATCCTCGACAGTATTATGCGAGTGAGAGGGGTGTCAGAGGGGTGCGTATATCGATAGCCTAAGAAACGTACTTTGAAGGCTGATAAGACGGCATCATGTGACAGGGAAGGGATCAGCGTTGCCAAATTACATTTGAACAGGAGTGCGATCGCCCAATTGTCTGCATCCTCAAGTCATGGAGCTGTATTTAGGATATCTATGCAGCTCTTGTGGCTCAAGCCTCTCATTTTTTTTAGCAATGTCTTGAAGATTTGTTTGAGAAATATAATTTATTTTTGTTTTGAAAAAGAAAGAAAAAATATATATATATATAGTATACAAATGTATGATGATGGGAAATTTATTTTAAATGTATAATATAAATACAATAAAATATAAAGAAAAAAATATACATATATGGGGCGACAATAGTCAATATAGACTAATCGCCAAAAATAATGAAATTACAACAACTACAACAACAGTTCTTACCTAGACGAATGATATGATATAGAGCCGAAAACTCGGCTATAATATACATTTGATTACATTTGCCTGTATAATTTGTATTGCAGTTTTTTTACATTCCAATATTTTGTTCAATGTATGTCCACTTTTTCGTGGAAATTTGCCCATAAATACAATTGTATGGCGATTAATGACAAGGCTAAATTTTAGCCAATGTATGATATTCTGATAGCTTAAAGGGGTAGTACAGTTTTGGTAAGGCTGAACTTTAGTAACCAAACCTGGACAGTAACATTATAAACTAATAGTTATAACTCCACCATGCTCGAAAGGTATACAAAATTACACAAACGACCAAGTAAAAAGCTCGTTATCATTCAAAAAGAGCCATTAAAACACAAGAGGGCGCTTTCTAAAAAGGCATTGGTTTCAACCATTTTTCATATAAAATTATGCATGTGATGTTTTATTGACATAATGATTAAATAGAGAGATCATCAACAACTATTTAAAAAACGATTTTGAACATTTTTGAAAAAGTTCAAGCATTTTTTAAATTTTTGAAAAAAACATCTAATTATTTGGGCCCCAAATAATTATCAGATCAGATATATTTATTGATATTTCAGCCGTTTCTGTGTCGATTTTGACCAAATAAAGTTTATTCTGCCATTAAAATTGCATGTTCTCTCAAATTCGACACTCGGTTTTTCATTACCTCACAAACAAATTGTGATGTGCAGCGCCCTCTCTACCAAAACTAAACTACCCCTTTAAATGGCAACCATTGCACATTTTGTTTAGCTAACTTTGATATCAAAATGATTATCTTGAGAGACGTTACTGGTATTGTATTGTATAAATATTGTGTAATGGTAAATATATTGTGTAGTTATACAAGTTGGTTATATTTGTTGTGTGTACATGTATATAATTTATGTATATATGTTCGAATGAATTATGTCCGGAAAAATATTTATTTATAACTATGAAGACACATTTAACATTAATAATTAATATTGAATTCAATTAATTAAATCGAATGTATTATCCTCATTCAATTGTTAATACGTACATGCTGACTAAAACTACGCATTGTATGGAATAGTTTTATGTTGTATGACAGAGGACTATTTGACATGTAAGATTCTTTTTAATTAATTACATTTAAAAAGATATAACTAATGATATTTGTTAGCACTGCATGTAATATGCACATAATGAAGGTACTACACGTTCATGTTTCTTAAATAAACTGTATAGTGAGTATACATACGGTTTTTTAGGAGAGCAACGTTCAAGTGGTTTTCAGTCCCCCCTGAGAAGAACGTCCTCCTGCGCCAATGATAAGGGCACTAGGGGGATCTATAGTAACATTGTCCAAATCCTCAAAACTTACTTTAAACTCTTGCGGTTTCACATACATTAGGCTTATTGGCCCGTATTCACAAAGGAGGTTTGTAGGTTTGTACAAACCATGGTTTGACGATGGTTTACATCTATGGAATGCTGCTCGCATACTGTAAATTGTAAATCTACATTGTTAACAAGTATGGAGTTTACATTCCTTCTCCATCAGTTTACAAATGGCATTCCATAGATGTAAACCTTGGTCAAACCATGGTTTGTACAAACCTCATACAAACCTCCTTTGTGAATACGGGCCATTGTATTCGTATTGTAACCAGTACTGTATAGACGCATTCATGAACAGCTTTCAGTTTTCCAGATTTTTCTTCCGTTATAAGATATGTATGATCGTGAAGAGTTCAGATTTGTCATTATACTGGATACGATGATGCAGATTTTGATTCATCCAGGAAAGTTCACAGAAACAAAGCAAAATCTATCAAAATCTATCTTTTTGGGAGTAGTACAGGTTCAACAGTTTTAACAAAGTCGAACAATATAGAAGATTACTCAGCTCAGTGATTCTAACAGCTTTCACCAGTATTAACCTTCTCTACCAAAGCCAGTTTAAGCTGAAGAAGCAACCTGGATAGGTCGTGATACTGCACTATACTCCCAACATAATGAATCAAGTTGAAAAGATTTTGTTTTGTTTCTATCAACTAGATAATTACAACTGTGTACAAAACACCCCCTCACCCCCCCCCCCCCCCCCCCCCCCCCCTCTCGCTTACACGACTAAATCAGAGGTCTCGGCCATGATCTGTTTCGAATGAATACATTTTTTTTCACGTTAAAAGTTAATTACGGCGAATCATGAGTTTTAAAAATAGCCTTATTTTATACGAGAGCCGTTCACATAATATTATATGACTGCATAACATTCTGTGTATACAGGGTGGCCCCAAAAGACGGAACGGGGCACTTCCCAAAATAAAGTAACAAAATAATTATGTCCATCGGATAGGGTATCTTTTCCAATGAAAAACGATACCAAGAACAGTAATTTTGGTCGTGTAGTTTTTGTTTTAAGGCGCTCTGAGTGACACTATGTCAGGCGCCCATTTTTGTCAATTTGTACCAAGTCAGTGCCTGATAAATCGCACTTACTGCCTGTCATAGCATTCAACAACGAGCAATACGCGCGCTATTGTTAGTGTGCATTCAGCTGTGTGCCGAGAGAATAGGCATGGTTGTTTGATGATATGACGGGCATTAAGTGCGATTTATCAGGCACTGACTTGGTAAAAATTGACAAAAATAGGCATATTCACTAACTCATTGCACTGACTTTGTGCACGGTTTTCGTGGTCTAGTGGATAATTTAACATCTGAACACTTTAATCGTAAATATCTTTTTAACCAAAGGGAAATTTGAAAAACCGAAACCTTTCCCATGCTTTTATTGTTAATACGAATACAACAAGGTATGAGGGAACCGCTAGAATTCCAATTGGTTTTTGAGGATTTGGGCAATGTTACTAACTCCCTTTAAGCGATGGATCAAGAAGACTTGAAATAAAGACATACTTGTAGCAAATGATCATTATGAAACAGCTTAAAATATTTATTGTAAAATTCAAATATACATTTATTGGTATAAATTTTTATACATTCTTGATAAAAATATGTTTATTGAAGAGCTAGACATGAATACGGTATTGCTTAGGAGCAATAATTTATTCTTTGGCCACATTAAACATATTTGTAAATTTCTAAAAAATTAACTACATTTGTTTTGTTTACATTATTGCTCTATAAATGGTAAGAGCTGAGATCACACACATACGTAATATGAAAGCGTTATCTTTGACATAATGTTATATATCTCTTTTGGGACGGTAAGTATGATTTATCTATATTAAGACAATTATGAAAGTAATATTAATTGCACACATTCCATTACACGTATACATAAGTTTTTGGATTATATTTCGATTTGCTTATGATAAAGGAGCTTAAACACTCAGGTAAATGTGGTACAACCATGCAAGAATGTTGTTTGTCATGAATAATTCAATCTAAATAACTGAATTGTTTAAAGGTATATAGGGTTATATATACCTTTAAACAATATTATATATATAACCCTACATGTATCAATTTTCTCAAAATACACAATATTTATTTAGAACTCTAGCGGTTCTCACATACCTCATTGTATTCGTATTAGAAGCGTGGAACAGGTTTCGGTTTTCCAAATTTCACTTCCGTCATAAACATATGTATGATTGAAATGTTCAGATTTACAATTATATCCGGGAGAATTTAAACTGTGTACAAAGTCAATTCAAGGATTTTATGAATATCGCTTTGTATTTTCGCTCATTACTCGCTCATTTTGACACCTATTTGTCCTGACAATTTCACACATCACTCAGTGGAGATATTAAATTACAGAAATAGACATTTAATCAACCCTTCGTAATTTTTTCAAATGTCATCAAAGTTACTAAATCCCTTTAATACAAATGTAAACTGTTCCGGAATTATCTTATTATACGAATTGGATTACAATTAAGAGTTTATAAATTAATGCCAAATTTAACGACGGACATCTCCAGTACATCTACTGCGTTAGATTTTGTATGGAACTATCATAAACGTTATGTTCCAAATGTATTCAATATATACATGTACTTCTATATGACAGGAAAAAGTAATAATTTATAGTACACTTTAAGTTTGCTGTTTTGTAAAATTCACATAAGAAAGTGTTTTTTTACAAGTTATGTTTATTATGAATATTGATGTATAGGTTCATCTTTAATATGAATAAATACTGAATACATATGTCAATTAAATTAAATGTCCTGGATACTATTGTATAAATTGTATCCTATTGTTTACTATTGTATAAATCAAGTTTAACCAACGATTTCCAAAATAAGCATAGTTTTGTAGCCTACACCCAAATAAACTTAACTGTATGTGTTTAGGACACCAATAAAATATCACTAAGGATGGAAGAATTTTCTGTATTTCTTTCTATATAATCTGAAAATGTGTACATGTAGAAAAGGGGTTCAATAAAATTTGCTGCGGCGAAAATAGTTCCTCTGGTATTATTTTCTAAAAACAAATAGTGAATTGTAACCCTTACCAATATTTAAAGAAACATATACTATAAACCTAGACCGAAAAATCAGTCTATATTCCGAGCGTTGTTCCACTGAGACTCTGTCTTGTTCCACTATCACCCACTTGACGTCATAATATTAAGTTTTCAAGTTTCAAGTTTATTTATCTTTCTTTCATAACACACATTACAAATATGACATGAATATAACAAGTTGACAGAATATGGCGTTACAATAGAAAGATGAGGTGACCTTGGTTGAAAGCAAAGCTTGTCGAATTAAGGACCCTCCTTTAAGGTCCCTTTATTAAAGGAGAACCCGCACCGAGTTGGATTTTTCTGACTAACACTAACCACGATTTTAAACCTTAACCCAAACATAACTATGCCCCTTAGTCAATCCTAAACCAATCACGTGAATATGCACACACAGAAAACGTTAAATACATAATATTGCTGCTATGTCCGGCAAAATAATTATGTTATCTAGGTCTGCAAAGTTTGAACACGTAACACAACATTGTTTTATTCTCCCAGTAATAGTGGCGTTTATATAACTCCACTATTACTGGGACAAGGAAGTAATTTTGTATAATTCTGTAGGGTCCTTTTTTGCTATTTCTGTAGGGTCCTTTTACCAGTTTGTTTGTCTGTCAACATTTCTTATATTCATGTATGATTGTTATATTGTTATCTTATTGGTAATAAAGTTATTCATTCATTCATTCATTCAATTCCGAGAGGCTCCCCTCAGCTCCCCGTCTTCAATAATTGGAGTTTTATCACAGATCAGGACCTCAGTTATCGCTAACACTCTATTGAAGTTATAAATTGTATTATTCCATAAAACGGCGAGAACGGTGATTTTCTCATTCTTACAGAAAACGTTCACTTTTAGTTGCCATCTTCAGTTTGATTTTGTTCACCAATGTGTGCCTCTGCAGCAGCCATCATCCCGCTGAAGATATCAGATGTTTTGTTTATTCCTTAAATCGATGAGTACAGTTATTGTTAAATTTTAGTCGCCATCTTCAGTATGGTTATTGATATAAACCGGAATTAGCCTCCGGTTAAAGATAGCCGTTATTTTTCATTCCATAAGTTGATTCGTTCAGTTGTTCAATGTTAGTCGCCATCTTCAGTCTGGTCATTGCTACCGGATTGTGCCTCTGCAGCAGCCAATATGTTGCTGAAGATAGACGTTTGTTTGTTTTTCCAGTTGCTGTTAAGTGTAAATTGCCATCTTTATTTGGGTTGTATCGGATTTCGCCTCCGCAGCGTCTAGCTAGTCTAGCATTCCGCTGAAGATAGCCGTTCTTTTTTGTTCCATAATTTGATTCGTACAGTTGTTGTTCAATGTTAGTCGCCATCTTCAGCCTGGTCTTTGTTACCGGATTGCGCCTCTGCAGCGGCCAACATCCCACTGAAGATAGACGAAGGATTATTCCGCAGAGCAGTCGGGGAGTCGAATTCAGCGACCTGAATAAAATCATATATAAAAACACATAATCATTATTGACAGTTAGTTTTTGTTTGATTTATTCGAAAATTAATTTTTTGTTTTAATTAAAATGAGATATTTAGTTTTGTAATTATATTGTTTAAAAAGATTATATTTTATTCTTCTCAGAGACTAGTGCGGGACTAACGTATTTTCCAAGAAATTAGATCCATTTGTAATTAGCGGGTCTTTTTCATAATGCAATGCCATAAAACAATGTTTCCTCACAAAAAAAAACATGTAAAGGGGTTTATTTTGTGTATAAGTAGTATCACAAGTTTAAAAAATAACTTCTTTGTTGCAATATATGGACCCCGTTGCAGAAACATAATATGCAATCGATTGTAAAGTTGCAATTACAGTCAAACCTGTCTATAGCGACCACTCAGGGGACCGGCGAAAAGTGGTCGCTATGGACAAGTGGTCGCATTAGACAGGTTGGCGGCCATTTTGAATGTCTGGCCTCATGTATTGTGCCTATATACACATGTGTAATCAAGTGGCATCTGTACACGTACTTGTCCATATTTTGTGCAAGCATAACCACAACGAAAATTGAAATTATAATATGAATTGGCATTATATTTTAAATTATCCTTAATGTTTGCAAAATGTGTCAATGTGTCATTCATTTACTCATCATGAAACTTGAGAGAATCAGCTGCACTTTTAAATGCGCAGGTGTATAGTTTTCAATAGAATTATGAAGACAAAATGCATTGTTTGGTCGAAACAAGCGCATTGATTATTATGGTAAAATGCACGAATCTTCGTTTATGAGTCTGAAGCACTTGGTAATCAAGTTCACTGTCATTTTAAAAGTTGTTTTATGCATTGACATGCTCAGAATCAGAGCCTTAATTGAGTGACCATAGACGACCGAATTGATGCCTTGATCATGCACTCAGGCGCTAATTTTGTGGTCGCTATACACAGGTTTATACGTGCGTCGGGACCCAAATTGGGTGGTCGCTGGTCGCGTTAGGCAGGTGGCCGCATTACGCAGGTCGTTTAACACATGATTGTTCAGGGGAGGACCGGAGAGCGGTCGTTATGAGCAGGTGGTCGCTATAGACAAGTGAACGCATTAGCAGGTTTGACTGTAATAGTAAGTCAGATCATGTGACTCAGTGCGCAGATCTGATTGGTCCCAATGTGCAAATTTACCGACTTGCAATGTATTATAACGTGCAATCGATGGCATCTCTTTCTGCAACGGGCTACTGTCGTCACTATTTGTATAACTTCGCTCTATATAATGTTCCAATACAGCATGTGTAACTTTGTCCTTAACTCGTTCCATTTGTGTTTGATTATCCACAGTGACGGTCCCATGATAATGCAAATACATGTTGACTTATATTTATATGTATTAGTGTACTGTACAGGGGCGGATCTAGCTTGTTGCTAAGGGGGGGTTTGACCCAATCGTCCACGAGCCGCGTTGCGGCGAGTGGGGGGAGAGTCCGAGAGGGGGGTGCCCCCCCCCCCCCCTCTCGGCGATTTTTGTTTGCTATTTTGAACCCCCGTAAGTGATTTTTTTCCACTTTTTTTCACTTTTTTCACTGATACATTTTCACTTGGCGGCCCAAGGGGGGAGTTTAAACCCCCTAAACCCCCCCCCCCCCCTATGGATCCGCCACTGCTGTATACATCAAATATTTGTAAACTGTTTCACCTAAATATATTTGTATAATTTGTAAACATTTTTGCAATTCGGTGTGTATATATTGCTAAGCCCCACATCTTAAAAAAACACTCCAGAGTAAAATTCTGCTTCACAACTCGGCTACTTATAAGCGGGCTTATAAGATGAACAATGCACCTTGACAAAATAATGAGGTCAAAAGCAGAATTTTACTCTGGAAGGTATTTTTGTGGGCGTTCCGAATGTGAATTTTCCATTGAAAAGGTATTGTTATGATCGGAATCCACGTGAAAAACTATCCCTGATCGGCTAAATTCATTTTTAAGTGATGTCCATGTCATAGAACCTTTAAGGGGGTTTGTTTGTGTGGAGAAACGAACCTTTCCATCATCCATGACGAGTATTCTATCCGAGTCTAGTACTGTGTTGAGTCGATGTGCTATGGTGAGTGTTGTACAGTCAATGAACGCAGAGCGTATTGTCTCTTGTATCAGACTGTCTGTCTCCGTGTCTATCGCCGCTGTTGCCTCGTCAAGAAACAAAATCTGGTTAATTAAAAAAGAAAGCAGCAAAGACAATTACTACTATTTTTGTCAAATATCCATGACGAGAATTATATCCGAGTCTATAGTATTGCTGTACAGTTACTGAAAGCTGAGCGTAATGTCTCTTGATTTGCCGCTGTTGCCTCATGGATAGAATCTTAACATAAGACAGAAAAGAATGACGATGAAACATATTACATCACCATCATGTACGGAGAATTTAATTTTAATTTTGTTTCCGTCTCATATGAAAACTTAACAGCATTTTCCTTTTTTCAACATAAACATCATTGTATGTACAGATATCTATTCTTTAAAATATATTAAATATATTCAATTTCATATATATAAAAGTTCTCTACACTGTACTTGAAATACACAATGAAACCAACTTCTTTTGTGCTAAAGTGAATACACATGTTCATAAACAAAATAGTAAGTATAGCCTACTCACGGTTATATAGGGTATATATGTTCGATAAGACGAATAGTTGTATTACCTTGCTATTTCTAAGCAGAGCTCTCGCCATGCATAGGAGTTGCCTCTCTCCCACGGAGAAGTTATCCCCTCCTTCGGTCACTGGGGCTTCCAGACCTCCCTCTAGCGAGCTGATCTGTCGTTAGGAAAAATCGTGTGAATGATTACGTGACGTTTATAATTATAATTGCAACGCTTGTACGATTTTCATTAAATTGTCGTATTTATTGCGACATCTGTCATTTCATAAGTTAGTCAATTGCAAAGTATAACCATACAGCATAATTATTATTGCGTTTACCTATTTGAGGGTGATTGGGGATGTATCGCACTTCAAAATTCAATTTTCATTTTAATTATGTTACTTGTAAAACCATATTTCAAAAGTTGAGCTGCAAACGTTTTGTTGTTCTGTGTTTTCGTAAAACATTATGTATTATTATAGCTGAAATTCACAAAGCGTTAATTAAAGCATGGTTATTTGATCACGGAAAATATAACAAAATAATTATTTACCTTATCCTTCATGTACGCCTTTTCTAGAGATGTCCACAGTTCGGCATCGGTACTTTGACTAAATGGATCCAAATTGTACCTGTATTAAATGGTTGATTGGGACAAAGGTGTACCGTTTAATAATGGAGTAAGAGAAGTGTAATATTATTTAAATCAATATCGCAATCATTAAAAGTATGTATTCAATGAGTAGGATCATTGGGAATCAAAATGTCGGAGGTGATAAGGACTTGGAATTGAAAAAAAATCAACCCCCAATCGTTATTTATTACCCCAAAAAACGATTTTATACCCGACTGTTCCGATGAATATTACCGGATCTTGAGGAATAATGGACATCTTAGCTTCGAGATAATTACCCCGTCATAATAGTACTAATCATCATTATCATTATCATCATCGTCATCGTCATCATAATTCTCATCATCATCAATTTACATCACCGTCATCATCATCATTAGCATCATCATAATCATCATCATCATTATCATCATCATCATCATCATCATCATCATCATCATCATCATCATCATCATCACAATCATCATCATCATCATCATCATCATCATCATCATCATCTTCATCATCATTATCATCATCATTATCATCATCATCATCATCATCATCATCATCATCATTCTCATCATCATCATCATCATCATCGTCATCGTCATCGTCATCGTCATCGTCATCGTCATCGTCATCATCGTCATCATCATCATCATTATTGTATATATTTACCTGACTGTACCGATGAACATAACCGGATCTTGTGGGATGATGGACATCTTGGATCTCAGATCAAACAGACCCAGTTCAGAGATGTCCACCCCATCGATCGAGATCCGACCGTCACTGGGCTCAACCAGACGGAAGAGGGCGACACTCAATGATGATTTGCCTTTATCACAAACAAACAAAACAATATTGACAACAATAGTTGTAATATGTTCAATATGTCTGGCCCAATAGTCATGAAACCCCGCTAGCTTAGTTCCTTGCGAAGTGTATTTTTTAAGTGCAGTTTATTGGGCAACAAACAGTTTCCTTAGTCCCCAACTATGGTCAACTTGGTAAGCCTTAGGTACCCACTATATAAAGTTAACCTTCGTTAGCAACTAAAAGATCTTGCATAAATTATAATTCTTAGCCACGTCATCCAAAATAGACTTAGCAAGAAGCTAAGCTAGCAGGCTTTCATGAATATGGGCCCTGATGTTTATCATCTTTTGATTAATCACATTTGTTACACAAGGTGAAATCTTAGGTTTGATATCGCATGTTCATTTTGCATTTGTATCTAATTTTGGGGGACCAGTCCAGGGCCCCGTTGCAGAAAGAGATACAATCGATTGTAAGTTACGATTGATCGTAAGTCAGAAAATTTACGCGTTTCAACCAATCAGATTTGCGCATCTAGAACACGTGATGTGACTTACGATCAATTGCAACTTACAATCGATTGTATCTCTTTCTGCAACGGAACCCAGAATTGGTTGAATTTAAATGAAGAACATTCCACACGTTACCATGATTGTAGTGAAAGAATGCATGGTCATCGAATTTGTTTTTTTGGAAAAAGGGAGTGTGTATGTGTGTCTCCGTGTGTATGACGGAAGACTAGAATGCGGACAAAAATAAGATTATTAACTGTCCAAATGACGTCACTGCCAATTATCTCTAGCTGGACACGTCTTCCATGGGCGTCGATCTGTAATTGATACCCATTTATCAGGGGGGATGATCTATTCATTCATCCCCCCCTGATGAATAGGTATTACGTAAGTATCGACGCCCATGAGTCGTCTTCACTTATCCCTGTTTCACAGGTCCTCCCTATATACATACCGATCCGCTCTGCCGGTTTGATACCAAAATTGAGATTCTTATTATGTAGCAGTCACACCGCCAAACCGAACCCAAACCGACACCAGACCGAACAATTCGGGGAAGTTCAGGGTGCCGTCGGTTTGGTGTCGATGTGGTATCGGAATTGTCGGTCCTTTTGGTGTGACTGCTATAACCCCAGTTCGGGCTTTTGTCGGTGCCCGATAAAGCGGAAATGTTTACTTTAGTTCGGTCTGGTGTCGGTTTGGCGGGTGTGACTGCTACATTAGAAACGAGGGATGGAATGTGTCGGTATCGTGATGCGAAATGAAACCGCCACCCGTTTGTTTAGTTTATAACTAATGTTCATGTTTTGTTCATAAACGTGCAATAAATTTATATTAATAAATGCAGCTGACCAGATCCAGAGTGAGTCCTCCCGACGATACCTTTCTGCATTCCGGGCGCGATATCAAAATCGAGATTCATTAGAACAAGAGGTATGCTCTATCGGTATTGGATGCAATATTGATTTTGTTAAATTGAATCGTTCCTTATTTTTGGACAATTATTCCTTCTTACCAGATCCAGTCCTTCCGACGATACCGATCCTTTCTCCCGGATTGATATTGAAATCGAGATTCTTCAGAACGAGAGGTAGATTGTCCCTGTAGCGCATTCGATATTTGTTGAATTGAATCTTTCCTTTTTTGGGCCAGTCTGCTCCGGGGTTCTTTTCGGAAATGGACTCCGGTGCCTCGGGTTTTAAATTCTGTAGAAAAGTAATTAAACAAAAACAATGTTTATCTTGTTTATGATATAAAAAGCATTACATTCAAACGTTCTGTAAGATACAATAACTCAAATCAATTCATGAATGGGTTTAGGTTATAAGATTGTTAAGAACAAAAGTTAGATCGGCTAGGTTTTGGTATTACATGCGACATTTGTTGAAAGAAAAGCTTTGATTTACTGTGACTTTGGGATATTCCGCTCAGAAAAGCTTTCAATTTAATACAATGTACCATCGGTTATATAATTATGATATTAAAATACCATAATCATAAAAGCATTTTACATCGGAGTCACGATTATATTCTGTTTCTCTTTAGCAGGAGAATTCCACCATTCTTTTTTCCTCTTTTTATCAAACATTTCATGAATTTTTCTTCTCTTGAAATGTCATATTGGTCACTTCTCCGGACGCTTCCGGTTTTATCCAATGAAAACCAGTCTAGTACGGCAAAGGATATTATGCGGTATATAGTCTCTCCTTCCGTTACCTATCCGACCAAAATGTGGCGAAACGCAAAATGTGAAGTTCCATCCGTGTCCCATCCGACCAAAAAGTATGCCCCCATTACCCGCCTATAGTTACAATCCGTGTGCTTTGTCCAGTCCTTAAATTGCGGCTCGTTTTACGTTATTGGCCCGTATTCACAAAGGAGGTTTGTACAGTCCATGGTCTAAACCCCGGTTTACATCTATGGAATGCCATTGTAAACTGATGGAGAGAGAATGTAAATTCCTTACTTGTTAACAATGTTGATGGTACACATTCTCTCTCCATCAGTTTACAATTGGCATTCCATAGATGTAAACCGGGGTTTAGACCATGGACTGTACAAACCTCCTTTGTGAATACGGGCCAATGTGTTTCGATGTCTGCTCGTTTCAAACAAAGCAGATCCGAATTAAAAGTATCCTACTAGTCCATTCCTCAACTTGGTCCGCATCCTTTCGTATCATGCCAGTGTTACGCTATGACCTTCCGGATGTCAAACGGATAGGAAACTGAAGGAGATAGGCTGTAGTGGGACAAGGCCTTAAAAGGATCCAGTAATAAACATTGTCCAATAGACCGCTTCTGTAATGTATGCAAATACTATGCGTATGACGTCAGACTCCCCGTTGGCAAGCTTAACAATAGTAACTAGGTCCGGCAAGCTCCGGCAAACTTAGCTTGCCGGACCTAGTTACTATTGTTAAGCTTGCCAACGGTGAGTCCTACGTCATACGCATATTATTTGCATAATTACAGAAGCGGTCTATTCCTCAAAACTTACTTGGAACTCTAGCGGTTCTCTCATACCTTGTTGAATTCGTATTAACAATAGCAGCATGGGACAGGTTTCGGTTTTTCGAATTTCCCTTTCGTTAAAAAGATATTTACGATTGAAGTGTCCTAATATTAAACTATCCACTGGAAAGTCGTAACCGTGTACAAAGTCAGTACAATTAGTTAGTGAGTATCACTTTGTATTTTTGCTCATTACTCGGCCATATAACGTCCATTTAACTTGGAACTTTCACACAATACCCATTGGACATATCAGAAAGCAACAGTATACATTGTATCATCCATTCGTTACTTTAATGTCAACAAAGCTACTAGAACCCTTTAAGCCTTTCGATGTCAATATGAAAGCATTGTCTGACCTTGATGTACTGAAGCATTCGCTCGGCGGAGAAGAACCGGGCCTCTGTATCCGCCAACATGGACATCGTCAGCTGAAAAAGCCCTTGTAGCTGTGGGGCACAAATATAGATAGATAAACAATCAATCACAAATATTTTAGATAAAGAATATACTGAAATACGAACTACGGTTTAAATTGACAAACAGCGGTGTACATCTTCACACATGACCCAAATGACTCTCTTTAGGGTGTGGCCACATATCATCGGATATAGCGTAAACGGATGCCCGACAGATATACAATTTGCGAGAGCATATCATCCGGTGGTGAAAGTTGTCTCCATTTCTGCATGCACACAACTTTCTGCCGGATAAAACAAAACGGACCTCGCCTGAATAGGAACGCATTCGCCGAACATGCCGAACAAGAAACGGGCAAGAAACGCATACAAACGGAGACCAACGGATTGAACAATTTGCTCTCCGTCGGTCGTCCGTATTATGGCCCGGTCAGATATCAACGGATAGCGGAAACGAATGCCTAACGAATAGAAAATTTGCGAAATGAAATTATCCAGTGATGAAAGTCGTCTCCATTGCTTTATTTACAAAACATAGAACAACGTACATCACCGGACAAGGAACGGACAAGAAACGCATACGAACGGAGACGAACGGATGGAAAATTTAGCTCTCCGTTTGACGTCCGTTTACGCAATCCGTTGATATGTGACCGGGCTATTAACAGTATCCAGTGATATGTGCAGGGGCTTTAAGGTGAATGTTCAATTCTGAAGATACTTGCAGTATTTTGGTTTGTGATGAGCTCGAATTTCATGCATAATAAAAGACGCCGTGTCCAACGGCATGGACTCGGAATTGCGTCCGCGATCGAGGGCCTCAGAGAGACGCGCGCACAATTGAGCTAACGGACACATACTAGAGATGTAGAGTACTGACCTGCATCGCATATGAGACGGCGAGACCGGCTATGGCCGGCGGGAGCTGGCCGTGTGTCAGGACGACGAAGAGGTTGGTGATGAGGGTGACCAGGACAACCAGGATCTCCAGACGAGCTCCGGCCCATCTCGTGGCCATTCGGAAAAGCATTAGAGGGTAGGCGTTGACGTTGAGCAGATCAACGAACCTGCAGAATATGAAAAGTATATTTTAATCAACGATCTTAAATGATGAGAGTTACTAGTAAGACAACCAGAATCTCCAGACGAGCATCGGCCCATCTCGCGGCCATGCGGAACAGCATGAGCGGGTAGGCATTTACGTTGAGTAGATCCATGAACCTAGGTTCATGCTACAAATGATTAGAAACTTTTTAAAAGTATATTTAAAATCAGCGATCTTGGTGATGAGGGTCACTAGGGGACTAGGACATCAAGGATCTCCAGACGAGCTCCGGCCCATCTGGTGGCCATGCGGAACAGCATGAGAGGGTAGGCGTTGACGTTGAGTAGATGATAATGACGCTTTTAAAGCATAGTAAAGTTTGGAGGGAGGTTCAACAATGTTGTTACGGCGTAATCTAAAACTATTTGTAGGAATTCAGTAGCTCTGTAAAATGAAGTTAGTACACTTACTTTGTGATAACCTGCTCGGTCTTGCCGTAGGCGTGAATGGTCGCTAGTCCCGTGGCTGTCGAGCCGATGTGAGAGAACCACGGTGATCGGCTCATATTTTCCAGTTGTTTCATGTCGTTGACGCCGCGGCGGTAGAACTTCATGACGAAGTAGAAGACGACGATGATGGGGATGTAGGCGATGAGGAAGTACGGGAAGATGACGGCGATGGAGATGAGGGCGGCGATGATCGTCAGGATGTAGTTCAGCGCTAGTTCCATGTTGACCGGGAGCATGACGTCGACTGCGATCAAAATCGAGAAAAAACGACGTCAAATTAAGAACAACAAAAAATATCAACAATAGGAACATTTATTTTGATTCAAATTCAAGTGGAACTGCTAATATAAACAGCAACAAATAATTCATACAAATACTATACGAAAACATAATATTGACTATGACATTAAAATAAACAATAAATCGATGGAAGTTAAACAATGGCCGTAATTAGTTTGAATAATTCAACAAACTCAGTGATCACCTGTATGATGTAACAATCGGTGATTTTGTTTACTTTCGCAATGAAATAGTTAATTTATCTTGAATAAACTTTAAACTTATCTTTACAGATCACCTTTTTATGAAGACCACCTTTGTTCATCCCTTTCAAAGGTTTGAAATTTAGATTTGACTAAAAATTATAAATTACTTTCTTTCATTGGACGAGTCCCCTACCCCCCCCCCCCCCCCCCACACACACACACACACACACACACACACACACACGCACACACACACACATTTTTTTTGAGGGGGGCTTAGCCTTTTATTTGACGAACAAACACACATAAGAGGTGACAACGAAAAAGTAGGTTTATTTATTCAATTTCTGAATAATATTTATGTAATACATAGTTGCAATTGTTTGGTGTGCAATTTTCATGGAGGGATGGATGCAGCTTCCCCTTCCTCCTCGAGACCCTTCTCAAAAGTATTCGATTGCTTACGTTCATCCATGTCCTTCGAGAATCTGTTCAAAACTCGTCCAATCGGGGTGGTGTCGAAGAAGCTCATGGGGCTGCGGATCACTGTGCGGAATAGGTTCCGGAGTAGTGTCGAAGAAGCCTTGAGTGTCAGCTAGAATTGAAAAGCATATTATCAAGAAATATACATTACTTGTGGCCAGGCATGCGCCATTCCGCGACGCCGTGAGTGCGCGCATAGAAGTATGTATGTATACAGTAATCGCTTGCGCTCTGAGTCTTTTCGATGACCGTATTATCGCATAAATAAACGTCGCTCACATTCTGTACAACATTTGCGTGACTGACTCATCGAACAGTTTTTTTCCGTGAATGTGATTTAGAGCGCAATATGGATTTAAAGGCCACAACCATTGGAGATATATAGATGACATTGTATAAATTTAGTATGAACAATTGAGAAACAAATTGACAGTGTGTCCGATTGGTATGGTGTCAGAAAAGTCCATAGTACCGTGGGTGAATCACACAGTAAAACCGCGTAGTCAGGCTAATGGAATTACAACACAATCGTAAGATTCTGGGCGGAGAGGCAGAAAGGCTGGTGGGAACATGGGTGATCACTATACTATATCAAATAAAGAAATGGCGACATAAATATGTTTGTTTATTTTGTATTTGTTTTAATGACTGGTTTAAGTGCCACGAAAAGGAAGATAAGACGTTCAAGATTCAGTCCAAAGTCACTACCCTTAAAGTACATTTTGTAGACCTAGGACAGAATCAATTATGGTTTCACTGACCAGAAGTTAAGATGTATCGTACACTATGATACATCAACACAATGTACAATATACGTCTTTTTCTCTTTCACCTTCCTGGCATTTATTGATTTCAACTTGTTTCATACAATTGTACAACTATTTTTGTTTACAATTGTTTTCGACTAAGTTTTAATGTATTGAGTAAATTATACAGTTTATTCTTATTTTACTTCTTTACAATGATAATAATTCATTATAATATAATATACTCAATTGTGTTTTTCTTTACACTGTTAAAACGCTGTGTAAAAAAAACACTGTGTAAAAATGGTTGTTGAATATTTTCATACAACCTTAGGTGTAGCATGACTAGTTGTAGAAAGAAGGGTTGTGTAAAGCGGCCATTGTTCAAGCGTTGATTAAACGTGTTAAATCACGTGATAGTTTCGACCGCGAAATTATCGCGACAAAACCCTTTTTGTCCCACTGCAAACCAAGCGAAACGAGATAGCGACGAGGTAGCGTGTTAGTCTTATAACCCAAAGGTCCATGGTTCGATTCCGACTTTCCCGTTTTATAGTTCAATCATTTTTGTATTTGCTATTTCAACAACAGGGTTGTTTAACATTTATTCTAAACAAAGGGTTGTAGAAAATTTTAAAACAACAGTTGTGTAAACTTTAAACAACTGGGTTTGTTGAATGTTTTCAACAAGAGTTGGATGGTTCATATGTTAAACAGCGGTTGTAGAAAATTTTCAACAAGTTGTTGAATTCGTTTACACTGCGTTTTAACAGTGTAATAGAGGGGCGTTGAATAATTAATTACTTACTTTCATGTAGATGATACTTTTGAATGCTGCAAAGAGGAAGATGATCAGTAATGACCCTCCGTAGACCACCATGTACAGAGGCAGGTCGGGATCGTTAACCAGCGTTGGTGGTTCCTCATCGATAGTTGCGTTGTACTGCATCATAATGAATCAAACAAACACAATTCAAAAGTGTGGGTTGACGTAAATGTTTAGCATTTAAAATATCTTTATCTTACATCTTACAAAAATCAACTTACATTTTCGCTGAGCCACCAGTAGTGGAACACGTCAGATAAAAGTTAACATTAAGATGCCGTCGACGGCTTTGACGACCATATGATGATAATGATGATGATAGTAATGATGATGATGATAGTAATGAAAATGATGATGAGGAGGAGGAGAAGGAGGAGGGGGAGGAAGAGGAGGAGGATAATGCTGATGAGGATGATGGTGATGAGGATGATGGTGATGATGATGATGATGATGATCAAGATTATAATGCTAAAGATGTTGATGACGATGACAATGAAGATAATTGTCTGTGTTTGTTATATCATAACACTAACAAATTATCTAACGAGTCCGACGTTATTATAGTGACTTACATTGTCTTTATTAACACGAAACCAGGATCGTTTGCTGATACACAAATCACCATAGTAATTTGCCAGTGGCTGTTGCTAGCTTCGTTGCAATGATGATGATGATGATGATTATGATGGTTTTGATGACGAGATGATGATGAAGATGATGACGATGATGATGACGAACATTATGATGATGGTGACGATGATTAATCATCTTGTCTGTCGCAAAATGGATAGGGAAAGTCAAGAAGATTATGTTCATAGTGAAATCTGCCCACTTATCCCCTACTTTGAATATGCATCTGGAGCAAATATTTATTTTTAAAAATTAATAAAATCGTGTTAAGAATAATGAGATTACCGGTCTGTTGCCGCTGACATTAATCCAGTAGCTCAGCCACCAGCTGTTAAACGTCAGAATACCAACAACCAATGTGTAGCACATGATGACAGTGAATGCTGCCCAGTATCCGCCCATCGCCTTAATGTAGCCGTGGTATGTCGAATAGGAGAGATCGCTGCTCCCCCTATCCTCGGATGAAGTTAGCTGACCTGTCAGAAAAAAAAAACAATGGCAGATTATTGTTATCATAATCCAATTTAATGACCACAATAGATCCCTAATGATACTCATGAGTTTACAATGGCCATGATCAAACCATTGTAACCATGGTAACTAGATTGAATCTCAAGAGAATTATGAAGATTGCATGCCCATCATCCAACCATTGAATTGATATATCCGTTGGTACATGTAAGTCGACCAAGAGAGATCACTGCTCTCCCTGAAGATTAGCTGGCATGTCAGAAAAACAAAAACAGATAATCGCTATATACAATCCAAACAAATTAACACAATAATTCCCTAATGACTTCCTTTGAATGATGAAGTTCAGAATGACCATGATTAACCGATTGGTACTATGTTGTATCTGAATAGAATGATGAAGGATTGCCAAATAATTGTGTATCCGTACGTGGTACGTGTAAATCGACCTATATAATTTGCTGCTCACTCTTTTCCTCCCGATTATTAAAGTTATCTGGACTTTGAGAGAGAAAAGGTACATATTATTGGTATTAGAATATATACCAAGTATAGTTGACCGCGATAGATTTCCAACAGCTACCAAGCGTTCACATGCAATGATCATGATGTACCCGTTGTAACTATGACGTATCCCAGGATAATCGTGCTTAGAACTACCAATATTGACTGAAGCTCGAAGGAATGTGATTTTAATTCGTATACATATATAAATGTATTCAATACACAAAGAACTGTATACCAATAGTCAACTGCGCTTCCTATATTCATACTATTCATAGGGATCTAGTAACTCTGTTGACACGTGCAAAAACTGGTGAATGGTTGATTAAATGTGTATTATTTTGTTTGAGTTATCCACTGAGTGATGTTTGAACATTCCACGGTAAATGATTGTCATATGACCGAGTAATGAGCGAATATGCAAAGTGATATTTGCCAACCCACTGCACTTAATTTGTACACAGTTGTAATTATCCTGTAGAAGATAATATAAAATCAAAATTCTTCAATCGTAAATATCTTTATAACCAAAAATGAAGTTCGGAAAACCGAAAAAGTTGCATGTTTCTATACTACTAATATTATTGTAATGAGGTATGTGAGAACCGCTAGAGTTCTAAGTAAGTTTTGTCGATGTTGATAATGTGACTAGATCCCTTTATAAGAGACCCAACTCTAATGCACATACCTTATTATCCCATCTACATGAATATAGAAAATGTATAATTTACAGCGATGAATAGTGAAATGTTTCTCCGTATCGATATCATGGTTAGATCCGTCTATTACTGTTACCATGGTTACCTTCATCTTCGTGTATGCTCGCTCCACTCTCTGAACCCATGCTGGACACACTCATCGTTCGCGACTTCTGTCTGCTTAGCTGTCTGCTAATCTGCCTACCCAATTCCCTGTTTACATAATGATAATGACATAATAATAAATGACATATATATTTATAAAGCGCTTTAATAATACATAAGTTCCTAAACGTTGTACGGAAACAAATACAAGCAAATTAACAACATTACAGGTATAAATTAGAGTGAAAAGATAGTAAAGAGCTTTGCGGAATTCCATAAGGTCAAATTCTAAGTAAACAGTTTAAGTTGAGTGGGCAAGAATTACAGTCTATATGGGGTCAATTGCACCATTTGCAAGCTACGTGATCAACATAAAGGGACTTAGTAACATTGTCCAAATCCTACAAATTTACTTGGAACTCTAGTGGTTCTCTCATACCTTATCATAATTATATTAACAATAAAAGCACGGGAAAGGTTTCGGTTTTTCAAATTTCCATTTCGTTCAAAAGATATTTACGATTGACGTGCTCAGATATGATATTGTCTACGGGATAATTTCATGCCGTGTACAAAGTAAGTTCAATGAGTTAGTAAATATCACTTTGCATTTGTGCTCATATCTCAGCAAAAAAAAATCCAATTAACGTTAATTTTTCACACATTACTTTGTGGACATATCAGATTACTCTAATACACATTTTATGAATCACTCATTGCCAACAAAGTTACTAGATCCCTTTAATGTTTTTATTTTCTGAGTGGTGTGTACTTTCATCAGCCCTGATCTTGATGGTGCACAACATCCTACCCACACAGGTTTCTCCCTTATGACAGGGTTGTGATATCGATATAAGCAAAGTCAAGCTTTCGGTTTCCAGTGCAAAGGTCGTGGGTTCAATACTCAAAGCGTAACACGTTTCCTTCAGCAAGACACTGTCATATCAATATTGATATTGATGTTCTCAATCAGGATATATAGGTACTCATGGTATCAATGTAGGTGTATATAATATGAGTACAATTATAGCAAGTAAACTGGTAAGTGGTTCAAATGCCGCAAGCAAATGGAAATTATGAAAGTTACATGCAGATTAATTGTGTATTTATCCGTTTGGTCAAGCTTAACATGAATCTCAATCATAACAGGTGATAATATACATCAAACGTTATTAATTTATATAACGCAAACATACCAGGAAAAATTTTTGTCTTACTTATTATCAACTGGCGCCTCGTCATCGGCAATCTCTTCTTCAACATCATCGTCCACTTCATCGGCCTTAGTGTAGTGCGTGGTGATCAGACGATAGTACTCTCCTTCCTCGCCCATCAGCGCATCATGATGTCCCGTCTCGGCAATGCGCCCCTCGACGATCACGGAGATCGAGTCGCAGTCTTGGAGGTACTGTTTCAATTATCAAAGTGTTACACATAAATCATGTGAACCGACGAATGAGAAATACATACTGAAAAATCGAGTTGCGCACAAGTTCGTTCATACTTTCTCCGTGGATATTTATTTAAATTCACGTGAAGATAGTAGTGGATGAGACGTCATTACATTGAAATTATCAATTAACTTGTCAAATTAACAGAATCGCTTGGAGCTTCACATTTCACGTTTAAATGTTCCCTTAATTTAGGAGATATTTATGAGTGAATGAAGAGCGTTCAGGAACGAAAAAAAATCAACGGGCAGAGGTGAAAAATCTGACATTAATGTTCACCCTTTTCACAAGGAAAGTGTTCCTTTTCTGTGGAGCATTCCCCACGCATTCAGAAAAATCTTACAAATATATCGATATGACTGAGTTTCAATATCATAAAAACCTTACGAAGTTAATGGATCAATTTAAAATCATAAGCATTCATATGATAAACAATTAAGCCTACATAACTAATGTCTCACAGACAGGATACAGTAATCAGGAACTTCGACTCTTTGGATGATTTTGTTGAAGGTGTTTGCCCACGTGTGTGGACTCACGGGCGTAGCGAGTTACGTAATACCTATTCAACTGGGGGGATGTAATCCGATGAATGAATAGCTCATCCCCCCCCCCCCCCCCCCCCCCCCACTTGAATGGGTATCAATGTCATGTCTACGCCCGTGTGTGTGGTAACGGTCTAAGAGTTAAAGTGAATCGCCAACAAATATATTTAACGTTGTGAAATGAGGATAAGGAATTTGGTATAACCTGAAGTTGATGGGAAACAATCCGAATCGGGACCGAACCGTTTTGTCCTTCAAGACGCCCTTGATCATGTTGATACACTTGTCTAATGATCCAAGCCGCTCACCTATACATGTTTAATATGCTGCATTCAAATGGTGTAGACGTCTTGCTATAAGCATGAAAATAAAGAACCATTAATTACCTGAAGTTGATGGGTAACAAACAGAATCGTTTTGTCTTTCAAGACTCCCTTGATGCACTTGTTGAAGATGTGTTCGCCAACGTGTGCGTCCACGGCGCTGAGAGGGTCATCGAGGAGGTAGACGTCGCGGTCAGCGTACACGGCTCGGGCAAGACTCACCCGCTGCTTCTGACCACCGCTCAGGTTGATGCCTCGCTCGCCGATCTGTAAGAAAGGGATAAACATAAACAGATAGAAGTGACGATACGTATCATTCGAAAATTCCAGTCGTTGAATATAGAGAAAAAAATGATTTGTTATTCAGCACCTATATATTTTACATTTTCACACAAAGTTACTGGATCCCTTAAAGCTATATTTGAAGACAGAATGAGTGTAGATCGTATCACCTGAGTAGTGGTGCCCCTTATACATGTTATAAAGGATATCTAATATATGATAGGTTATATCTGGAATGTCTTCGTGGCTGACGTGTTTTATTCGGTTATACTCTACTTTCAACTTTAAGGTAACCAACTAAAACATAGAATAAACATGTCTGACTAATTTAAGTGGGTTAATATACCTCGATAGCTTGTTCCAATTAGAAACACACCTCCTGAAACGCTCTGTCACCAGTCTGCTCCCCCTTGTCCCAACTGAAATGTTCTCTAAGATTTTGTAAAACATTCTGTAGTCTCTATTCATGAGAAAAAGTTGCATAATAAACAAATAGGCGTACCTCTGTTTGATCTCCGTTGGTCAGTATCTCCAGATCCTGTTCCAGACAACACGCCTCCATGACCATCTTGTATCGCTTCTGGTCCATCTTGTTCCCGAAGAGGATGTTCTCCTGGACCGTGGCGTTGAAGATCCAGGCCTCCTGGGCCACGTAGGCGAAGTTCCCTCTCACCTGGCACGAGCCGCGGACCAGCTCCATCTGTCCTAAGATGCCGGCAATCAGAGAAGACTTGCCGCTACCGACAAGACCGCAGATACCCGTCAACTTCCCCTGGATGGTGAAAGAGAAAGGTGGCACTTTTTTTTTAGAGTTTAACATGAATAAAAGACACAAAAAAGTTGTTCCTACCGTGGGCCGCGAACTAGCTCCATCTGACCAAGGATGTCGGCGATCATGGAAGACATGCCGCTACCGAAAATACCGCAGATACCCGTCAGCTTCCCCCTGATGGTGAAAGAGAAAGGTGCCACATTTTAATAGAGAATATGGGATTAATATTCTCAGAATAAAATGGTGGTTCGCCCTCAATCCCCAGACAAGCTACGTTAATCAAACGTAAGGTGATGGCGATGAGGGATTTGCCATTGTCGACATGCCAGCAGAATACTGTCATCTTCCCCTTGATGGTGAAAGAGAAAGGTGGCACGTTTTGAGAGTTTAACATGAATACAAAATAGTTGTCCCGACCGTGGGCCGTGAACTAGTTCCATCTGACCAAGGATGTCGGCGATCAACGAAGACATGCCGCTGCCGACAAGACCGCAGATACCCGTCAGTATTGGTGAAAGAGAAAGGCGACACTTTTTTGGGAGTTTAACATGAATACAAAAATAGTTGTTCCGCCCGTGATTCGCTGACTAGCTCTATCTGACCAAGGATGTCCGCGATCAAGGAAGACATGCCGCAGATACCCATCAGTTTCACCTGGAAGGTGAAAGAAAAAGGGACCACATTTTACATTTCCCTGTAGGGAAAAAAATTAAGGTGCCATATTTTAGGGAGTATTGGATAACATATCAGCGCAGAATAAAAGTAAGAGCCGAGAACAAGCTCCATCTAAGACAATATTTGCCGCTGCCGACAATTTAGACCCCAGATATTCATCAGTTAATCATGGATAGACTGAAGGAAAGTACATCATGATATAAATTATATCAAAGCGTATTTCTAGAATTTGAGAAAAGATAAGGGAGAATGGTAACTGAGAAGGGAATAGTTAGGGAAATCCTAAAATCCATTGATGTGATGGCTCGGTTGTTACAGCGTCTACACGAGGGTCCATTATGTCTCTGTTTCGAATCTTGTCGGCCAATTTTTCCTGGCTCACCTTTTCCGTATTCATTATTTAAAAACGTAAAATACAATGCATCTGATATAAAGGTTTATATATTCACAATTTCCATTTGGTTTACCTTGGGTACTGTGAAGTCCACGTCAAAGAGGACCGAAGTGACTTTGGAAACAACTTCCTGCTTCACCATCCTTCCGCGGCCATTCGCTTGCTTCGCCGTACCATTTTGTTGGTTCCCGTTTGCTTTACCGTTGGCGTGGCTCGTTGAACCATTCTTGATAACGACTTCTGTATTTTGTTAGAAATACAATTGTCAAAAGTTATTGTATCGGACGTTATACTCTTTGTCTTACATAATATACGAAGCATAATTATATCCAAGATACTAACAATGGTTTGTATTTCGTATTTCGCCTTACGTTGGCACTGTTCGGTTGGTTTGAACCACTCATAAAAACTAATTATGTACTCATGCTTAAAGGGATCTAGTAACTTTGTTGACATGTGCAAAAAGTGATGAGTGGTTGATACAATGTATAATTATTGTTGTTAAATGATATGTCCACTGGGTGCTGTGTGAAAATTTAAAGTTTAACGGACGTTATTTGGCCGAGTTATGAGCAAAAATGCAAAGTGATATTCACTAACTCATTGCACACACTTTGTACACGGTTTTCGCGGTCCAGTGGATAATTTCACATCTGAACACTTCAATCGTAAATATCTCTTTAACGAAAGGGAAATTTGAAAAACCAAAACGTGTCCCATGCTTTTATTGTTAATACGAATACAACAAGGTATGAGGGAACCGCTAGAATTACAATTTGATTTTGAGGATTTGGACAATGTTACTAAGTCCCTTTAATAAATGGATGACATTTCCAGGAGACGACATTGTCAATATGTTAGTATCCATACTGTACCTGTATATACCCCACAGAATATCCAAGGTACACAAAGTATAATAAATTGACCAAACGCTTGGTTAGGAATTAGGAAGGGGTGAACTGGACAGCAGATATTTTCATATATTAAATTATATATCTTCGCGTCCCACGCATCTTGACTATTTGTTCACAAATATTTTATGCGGTATACATTGATTGAGCACTTGATAAACACTTTCTCTTTCACATGAATATCACAGAAACGGTATTTTTTCAAACGCATATATACCTGGATTTGAGTTATCTTCTGTCTCCGTGTTCTTGTCACTGTTCGCATTCTCGTCATTGGCGGCGTCCTTCCCTCTTTTTTCCTCCTGTTCTTTACTGACCACTACATCCCATCCGAACTCTCCGCTTCGTATCTCGACCGCGTTTTCGCTCCCGCTTTCAAGAGCGTCGTTTGGTTTTGTCTTCTCGATGATAATGATGGCCTAATTGTAGAGAATAGATGCAAATAATAAACAGTGTGTAGAAGTATGATGTGAGCTGTTATTGAAATTGTCACCATGACAATTTCAATAACGAAATGATCTAAATTTACCTCCAATGCAATGAATGATTTCTTGTCAATGGGATATTTTCATAACACAATTCTCAACGAAATGGGGGATTTAGAGGCTGAGAGAATGCCGTGCCGAATACCAGTATAAGCGGGCATGAACTCGTCGTCTTTACCCAGCTAGCCACCTGACGTCGGGCCGATGTCGGAAGTTGGTTGCCAGATGTCGGCATATCGCCGTTGGCTCGAGGTTAAAATGTCCGCCAGCCCAACATCGTCACGACGTCATTTTTGTGATATATTGGCATAACGTCATTTTCCGACAATGGCCCAACATCATGGGCTGGCGGACATTTTAACCTCGAGCCAACGGCGATATGCCGACATCCGGCAACCAACTTCCGACATCGGCCCGACGTCAGGTGGCTAGCTGGGTACTTCCTCTGTAAATGTAAGCCAGTTTCCTTTACAAATAATGACAAAGTTTGATAATGTCCATTATACAGTATATTCTACCTCTTTGCTCTCAACAAGATGATATGAAGTAAGAAATATCTTTATCTGGCGCTTGTTTAACGATAATATTTAGGACCATGAATGTTACCTCGTTATATCAGGTATCTTGTTTTATCAGGATAAATGGCAAAAGAATATGAAGAACCTTGGGTTTTGGTTATATCAGAAATCTATATATCGAGGTTTCACTGTATTTACCTTCATTCGGCCAATAGCTACTGATGATTCAGCAATCAGTCTGACGGCCCACGGGGTCGGCCCGATGACTGCACGTGTCACATTTAGCAGTGATACCAGGGTAAAAGCCTGTCGAATAACGATACATTTCATTTAAAATAAATATAATACTAGATTTTAGATTGTTAAAATAATTTGACAAAATGTTAAATTATTTGTGTCTTGTGCGCTGAAATAAAGGAAACAGAAAACTCATCCGCAATATAACAATTATAAGTAAATAATATACGCAAGCATTTATTGAAGGAGCACTGCGTATTTTTACATTGGTTAATAGACTAGACTCTTCTCCTAAAAATGAAATAAAATGTTGAGAGCAAAATTTCTTCTTACATCGAGAGTTATTGCACTTGTCATTTCAATGTGAAATCGTTTCAGCCACCGCACACCACACAATTCGGTCCGATCCGACCCAACGAACGTTTAAGGATCTGAACTATACTGCATACTTAAATTCTTACGACTTGCTTTAGTTCAGATACGCAGTAATTGGTCGTTGGATCATACTCGGATCGTGTATATGGTATTCAATTCAATTCTTAGATTAATTACGAAATTTAATTAGCATTTCGCAATGCTGAGAACTTTACTTATCTCGTATTAAAATCGTTTGCTTTTTAGACTTTTACTTAAGTAAAACAAAATCTAAATTGTATGTTTGAAACCTTTATGGTTTAGAAATGTTGGTAATATTTTCAGTCGTTGAATTAATTGGATCCCAATATTTGCTAAGTAACCTGAACCTGTAAAGTGTCAGATATTGCCCAAAATAACATTTGAGACTTCGTTCCTATACCAACATCATTGTAAGCTATGTCCGAATGATGTGTGAAAATTTCATTGAAAAAGAATACTGCTTTCCTGGTTAAAAAAAGCAAAAATATGCGTCAGCTTTTACAAATAATTACAGTGTGACGTTTATGACGTTTATGACCGTTTATAAACGTTCTTGAGCTGAATGATTATCAATGATAGATATCGTCATATTAAAGGGGTATTTGACAAAAATCTAACCCTATTTTATTCTTCTCTTACTATAAAGCCAAACAACACGGTAGAAGAGAAATGTGGAAGCTCAAATTAATTTGTGTGGAGTTTACAGGTTTACAGGTTTACAGGTGCACCTTTAAGCCAAATACTACGTAAACTGCTTATATATTTTAACTAAAGTATCGAATTGAATATCGGCTCATGCATGGTACCTAAGTAGTCTAGGTTTCTGGACTCTTTATACTCTTTCCCCCATATATTGCACGACTGATAGACATGATAGAGGGCGCGATTCTGTTCGCCCGCTGCCAAATCGATGATGTTGCGCAGAACTTTCGTTGGCGCGCGGCGGCGCTATAGGGGATAAACAGCGGCGCTATAGGGGGATGAGGGTATACAGTTCAGGATCTAAACTAAATTTAGTACCTGAGCTGCCGAAAGGGAGTTGCCCATCGCGATGTGGATGAGGATGGATAGCACCGACGCGATGCTCGGGACGATGGGAACGATGGACAAGCTGAAACTCTGCACGATCCCAGCTTGCTCAAGAAACGCCCTCTCCCGTTTTCGAATACCTAATTAGAGAAAACACAGATAATACTGATTATCTCGAGTGCATTACTAAATATTACAATATTGTACATCGAGTTGTTAAATGTTCACGTGCGTCATATTTTTGTTTGACAAAAGAGTCCTTAACAATTCTCAAAAATACAATTGTTGTTGTTGTTGTTGTTGTTGTTGTTGTTGTTGTTATGGTTTGACGGCAATCAGTCAAAGGTGACTAGTGTTGCCAATTTAATTTCTCTTTATTATTAAGTTTCAGTCATACAATCAGCGATTTTT
The DNA here is from genome assembly GCA_037951105.1 of Echinarachnius parma. Taxonomy (NCBI): domain Eukaryota; kingdom Metazoa; phylum Echinodermata; class Echinoidea; order Clypeasteroida; family Echinarachniidae; genus Echinarachnius; species Echinarachnius parma. The sequence goes on from JBAMJV010000761.1 coordinate 233,767, forward strand.
CAGAAAGTTATCTACTTTCCACTCGAGAAACCATCCCTTCATGAGATGCCTACTCTTATATAAGGCACCAACCCGTACCTACGCCTGTTCTACACAACTGCATGGCTAAGATTCTGTTTACCTTGTATGGTCTTTGAGAAGGGTCGCTCCCATGCATACATCTTGATCAGCTTCATGTAAGTCAGCAACTCGTTCATCTTTTGAACGCGAAGATCGACGATCTTGATACACTTGAAGCGTACCGTGGAGATGAATTTACCCGCCATGCCCTACAATAATAACAAAGATGATTTTAAAAATATATATATACATGTATATAGTATAGGTTTTCTCGGCAAATTTCGTAAGCTTCTCATTCGTTTTGATAATCGTGTCATTCAATTTCGCGAAATCGAGCTGAAGGCTTGCAATTGTGGTTCAAAATTGCATTTTGTTCATACGATTTAGCTCTTCGGTCAAGTGATTTACCACTTTTAGCATTCAATTTAAAAAACACGTTAAAATTGTCTCGCTTTAAATTGAATGACAATTTTACGAAATAGAAACACGTTTTAAATCGAATACAAATAAATTTTTTTCGAATGATCGTTATATGAATTCGAATGATAAAAAACGAATTTGAACTGCAAAATACAGCTGCGGTAACAAAATCGGCGAAATTGAATGCACACAAAATGACTTCGTGTGGCCAACTTACGAAATTGACCGAGAAATCCTATATTATAGTTTTACTTATTACTTGAGCATTCATTATATGTTACTGATTCATTCAAGTTCATTTTATATTACCAATGTTTTGTTTGTATATACCTGTACATTTTACAATCGAGTGGTGAAGTGTGATGTCATAACAAATCTATTTTTAGAATTTTCAAATTTGAACTTCATTTTCGGAAAGAACATAACAAATAATGTCCAAATACCAAAAATCAATTGAATATGTTGAGTATTGGCTGAGATATACCCATCGGAATGAATTTTACTTCAATAGGCAATCAGTGTTGTAGTGCCCTGGTTCATAACTTTATGAATGAACCAGAGCACTATAACACTGATTGCCTATTGACAACAAATGTATTCAGATTGGCATATCTCAGCCAATACTTTACCAATTCAATTGATTTTCGGTATTTGGACAATATTTGTTATGCTCTTTCCGAAAATGAAGTTCAAATTTTAAAATTCTAAAAATAAATTGTTATGACGTCATAGCTTCTGTACTCTATTCGCAATCACAGTCGTGACTTCGTTACCATTGTGAGGAATTATAATTATAACTAGTAAATTACCCGTCACCAGATCTTTGAGTAAGATAATGTTGTATGTTGTATATTTGTATTTTGTTATTTTTTGTATCTATCCTGTAAAAAACATTTGGTCAATTAATGGAATCTCTGTTTGAATGGTTATGATATGATTTAATAAGTGTATAATTAAAAATACAATCTCATATTCACAGGCATATGCGTACACGGGGGGGGGGGGGGGGGGGGGGGGGGGGGTTCAAATTTCACTTTGATGAAAAAGGGCTGTTTTGGGGTTTCCCCCCCCCCCCCTCAAAAACATATTCACGGACACCATGAACCCCCCTCACAAATTCTTCACCGACACCCCCGCCCCCTTTTGAAAGAATCTTCACCAGTACCCCCTCTCGAGAAAATCTTCATCGACACCCCCCTCGCGTCGAAAAATATTCACCGACAACCCCCCCCCCTCGAAAAATCTTCTCCTACACCCCCACCACCCCCCTTCGAAAGAATCTTCACTGTTACTCCCTCTCAATAAAATCTTTACTGACACCCCCCTAGAAAATTCTTCACAGACAACCCCCCCCCCCCCTCGAAAAATCTTCACAGACACCCCCCCTTTCAAGATTCTTCACCGACACCCCCCCCCCCCCCCCGGTGGTGATTCAATCTCATATTCAAAGGCATATGGGTACCCGGGTGGGGGGGGGGGGGTGAGGACACCCACCCCCCTTACAAATTCTTCACCGACACTCTCCCTCGAAAATTCTTCACCGACAGCCCCCCCCCCCCCCTCCCCACTCGAAATACTTGACCGACACCTGACCCCTCAAAAATGTTGGTTGAGGAAATAACCACCCCCCCCCCCTCAAAAAATATTCACGGACACCCACTCCCCTCACAAATTCTTCAGCGACACCGAAAGAATCTTCACTGGTACCCCCTCTCGAAAAAATCTTCACTGACACCCCCCTCGAAAAATCCCCCACCCCCCATCGAGGTTCTTCACCAACATCCCTCCCCCCTTCGAAAATTCTTCACCGCCCCCCCCCCCCCACGAAATATTTGACCGACACCACCCTCGAAAATTCTTCACCGACACCCCCCTCGAAATACTTGACCGACACCCCCTCGAGTTACTTGACCGACACCCCCCTCGAAATACTTGGCCAACACCCAGCCCGTCGAAAATTTTGGTTGACGCAATAACCCCCCCTACCCCCCCCCCCCCCCCCTTGTAAAAACCCTAGGTATGCTGCCAGCGATCACATGTCAAACAATAAACAGTATTAATTAAATCGTTGTCAAGTAGATCAATAACCCTAATTCCTTGCTCTTCTTGTTTACACGTTATTTACAAAAAGCACACATTTTTTATACTTCAGTACAACAAAGTATGCACTTCGAGCAAACATTTACAATTAGCCTGTATTCAGAAAATTAAACCAGTGACAGAGAGAAACCTATTTTGGTAGCCGTATACCCTGTTTTGCCAATTTTGCGAATATCGTGTTGAAAATGTGAACAAAAATCACCGATCAAATTCAGTCATGCATATACGGACATGTACAATCACACGAATGTGTGTACAATGTAGTAGATTGTGCGTTGACAATGCACAGATGCCGGACCTACAATATTCCGCTACTCTGTATATAGTCTATGCAAATTCACCGCCCGACGGTCGCTTTCGCCAGATTTGTTTTAATTCTATTCGAAAATCAGTCATTACAATTTTTAAATCCATATTATTTAAAAGTTTGAAAAACAACAATTCGCAAGCAAATTACGATAGTCTTAATTCAGGCGCACACAGCGGCACACGTGTTATTTCCGATTTGACAGGCATACGATAATGTGCGTAAGTAATTTACAACGTATCGATTCCAGGCTGAACAAAGACTACATAATGAAAGGTCATTTCAGCAACACACTTTTCACGGTACTTCCGTCGCAAGCATGTGCGATGATCAGCGCTCGACGCGACTGCATGGCAAATGAACGTGGAATATTGGCCGATTCATAACTGACCACTGGTCAAACTGACCCCGACCTGACCCAGACCACAAACCTCTATGGGTCATCACCAATCACTACCCAAAGTTTGATGTTGGTGCCTCAATGCACTACGAAATGCATAGATGGACAGACAGACAGACGTGATCGGCTACTTTAGTATAGTAGATTTTGATCAATCGACTACCAATGTCATCATCAACATTAATGATTAGTTTAATACATCCAGTAGAATAGCAACCCCACTCAATATCAAAACATGTTTGCAGGCCTGTAATGGCGCATTTGATAACAGCCTGAACATATTGAAAGTGGATGTACAATCAGAACTACCCCCTTCCAATAGACCGCTTCGGTAATGTATGCAAATAATATGCGCATGACGTCAGACTCCCCGTCGTCAAGCTGAACAATAGTAACTAGGTCCGGCAAGCTAGCTTGCCGGGCATGGTTACTTTTGTTAAGCTTGCCGACGGAGAGTCTGACGTCATACGCATATTATTTGCATACATTACCGAAGCCGTATATTGTCAGCACTCTGTATGTTCATGATATGGCGCAAGGTTTATATTTTAGTATGAGCCTTAAAATTGATCAGCAGAAATGGAATCGTTGACTCGAAAACTAATAACTGTTGTCAAACCTGCAGCGGTACGAAGAGAGCGAAGGTGGCGAGGGTGCCGATCAGGGCTCCGGTGCCGACGATGACCTGGGCGGCGACCAGCGTGGAGATGAGGAGGGCCACGGACGAGACGAGGAAGTTCCCGATGATGGCGGCGTCGAGGATTCGCTGGCTGTCGTTGGCACACACATTGACGATCTGTTCAATCAATCATAGAAAAAATAATTCGTCTTGTCATCGTGTACATTGACTTTCATCATTGTGTACTATTAAAGTGATCCATGTAAAGTGTCTAACTCCACGAAAATTACTTGGAGCTTCCTCAGTTCTCTTCTGCCGTGTTTTTTTCAAATGTCCCTTCAGTATGAAAATAATTATCATTGAAAATCATCATTTCAAAAGCGTTAGCTAACGCTTTTGGTAAAACGTACAATTGCCGTAGTTGAACACGCCCGGCCGCGGCCGGCGGCGCGCCACGCGATCACAGACTCTGGCCTGCGGAGTAGCCGAAACCTTCGGCAGCACGACGAGTCGTTGAGCTGAGCGCGCGCAAATTCTGTACCGTCTGAATGTATACACGGGTGCGGATATCGTCAAACGGACGATTATTACTGCAACAAATCTACGGCAGGCCATCAGTATTCGGTGATAAAATATGAACTCAATAATATACTCAATATAGCTTGAAATCTCGAGTTATAGCCCTCAGAATAATAAAACGAGCGTTTAATTGTGCATTATACGTGTATTCACCCGGTGCGAAATTTCGCACGGAGTACCACGTTGCTGTGCGTGACCCCTACGTGACCCGTGTACAGACCCGCGCTACGAGACCCGCGCACAGATCGAACAACGGCGTAAGCGAATACTATAATAAACAAAATAACCAAACCTCGCTAAAACTGACTACATGTACATGTAATTGTATATTCTTCATTTTCGAGACCTTTTTCCGTGACATACCTTTATAAATGTCGGCTTCACAATACCTTTACAAGAATAAGAACAATATTGTTGTAATAGTATGCTAAATCAGTTAAAGGGGTAGTGCAGTTTTGGTAAGGCTGAACTTTAGTAACCACCCCCCTGGACAGTAGTAACATTATAAACTAATAGTTATAACTCCACCATGCTCGAAAGGTATACAAAATTACAAACGACTAAGTAAAACGCCCGTTATCATTCAAAAAGAGCCATTAAACACAAGAGGGCGCTTTCTGAAAAGGCATTGGTTTCAACCATTTTTCATACAAAATAATGCATGTGATGTTTTATTGAAATAATGATTAAATAGAGATATCATCAACAACTATTTAAAAAACGCTTTTGAACATTTTTGAAAAAGTGCAAGCATTTTTTTTAATTTTTTTTTTAAATCGTCTAATTATTTGGGCCCCAAATAATTATAAGATCAGATATATTTATTGATATTTCAGCCGTTTCTGGGTCGATTTTGACCAAATAAAGTTTGTTCTGCCATTAAAATTGCATGTTCTCTCAAATTCGACACTCAGTTTTTCATTACCTCACAAAAAAATTGTGATGTGCAGCGCCCTCTCTACCAAAACTAAACTACCCCTTTAAACTCCTTTATTGACCGATATATAGTTTGGTAGAGGGGCGCATTCTATTTTCATTCGTAGAATCCAAATTACAGGGCTGTTCGATCTGATTTTTTTTGTGTGTGTTACATTCATCCCCATCCGTCTACTGGAAACAGTTCAGACGATTTGTAAAAGGCGGACGGCGCATATCCGAACTATGAATAACTTTATAACCATATTGCTTCAAATATTTTCGCCGCACAGTCAGACAATTAATTACCATATAATGTTGCCTTAACACTACAAGTCATTGCATAGCATCGAAACTCTGAATATAATGTATAGTTGTCGTACTCACCTCACCAACGCTATGATTCTTAAGACTCCGTAGATTCGCCAGCTTCCGGAAAGTCACCGTGAGGAGAGCGCTCCGCAATCGCGTCGCCGTCCGACAACTGAACGTCCAGAAGAAGACGTCGCCGCAGATCCGGACGATCTGGAGCAAGAGGATGCAGACCACGAGCACGATACCGTACCAGACATCGACCTCTTCTTCTTCCGTGTACTCCAGTAGTCGCTGGACCAGCACGGCCTGGATGATGTCGAGAAGAAAAGGGTTATACTATAGAGTTCTGATGTTCTTTAACGTTAAACATTAGTTTTGTTTATGTTTTATCCTTGTCTTTAATAACATCAAACCCCATTATCAAGTGGCCAATGTTTGGTTGGCAGTCGTTTCAAAATTTGCATTATTTCTGAGTTATAATATCAAATATTGTCGAGTATGTATATATGTTGATGCCAAGCTACACATCAGTGGCGGGAGTCCCAATATGAGAGCAGGCACCAGACATAGTAGGAGTGAGTTTTGTTTATTTTGTATTGTATTATGATTATCTCAGAAGACAAAGGTATACCATATATTATGTCTTTGCACTAACATGCACAAAATAAGCCCACGAAATGTTTGCACTAATTTGTTTAAGAATTAGTTTATTAAGAGGAAGGGGGAAAAAATGCATATTGCGATAATTCATTAGTAGCTTTAAAATAGTGTTTATTTATGAATATATTTGTTTTGTTTGGTTTCGCTTTATTATTATAATATTATAATTAAGTGTTGTAAGAGAATCGTTTTGACCATAAGAGGCCCACTTCCACATATGTGGCGGGAGTCCCAATGTGAGAGGTGGGCTTTGTAATTGAAATAAGGAAAATTGTTATATTTTTGTATATAAAAGTAATATTCATAATAAGGTAAGAGAAAGAAAAAAAATGAAATATCGCAATATTTTTTGCGGTGCCATAGAAATAATTTGTTGATGATATATAAAATGTTATAATATTTTTTAAATATGTGAAGAAGAAATTAATAGAAAAGCAATTGGCAACAATAGTCAGATCTGACTGATTGCCACCAAACTAAACAACAACAACAACTAGATTATATCACTTGACAAAGTGTTGCAGCTGCACACGAAACGTCGTGATCTTTTAGATTCCTTGTTGACCATACATTGCGAGACAAACGAATATCACTAGCGATATTATTTTCGAAAATGTAATAGTTAGGCAATTAAAAGGATCATTCTGAACTTAGCAAAACTTAGACCATTTTCTCTCATTAAAAAATTGCATATGGAATCGGAAGCTACGTTTGCTTGTTCCATTTTCATCGTTACGGACCGTCAACACGTGACGAAAGTCTCTTGGTAAAGATAACCTGCAGTTACTCAATAAGCTACCGTACTTAAATCTACAGTAAACCAGCCCTCACTTCATACATTCCAGAATGCGCTTGCTAAGGACCCTTCTGTCCTTATGGGGCTAACCACTCTCTCGGACCCACCTACAGTTAAAACTCCTATGGAGTATTTCGGAGGATTACACTACCAAGTACCAAGTACTCACCGATATTATGAAGGACGACATCATAGCGACCACAATGACACAACCGGATATGATTTGTCTGGTCAGCATAAAGCGCATGGATACCTTTCCGAGCGAAGCTCCCTTTTCTCCTTTCTTGGCCACCTCTTCGTTCCAAAGCTTTTCCAATCTGAATTAAAGAAGAACACAAACACGGTAGTTAAATCATTTCAATGTAATGATACCATCGCATCATTTTATAATAATAATGGCGACAACAATGCCTGTCATCATAAAGCACATGGCTACCCTTCCGAACGAATCTTCTTTCTCTCCCCTGTCTTAGCCACCTTTTTCGTTCCAAATTTTCTCCAACCTAAAAAGAAACTAATTCGTAATTCAATTATTTCTTGGTAGGCTAATATTACAATCAAACGTTTTTGAGTCGCTGAAGGGTTAAAGGGACTTAGTAACATTGTCCAAATCCTCAAAATAAAATTATAATTTTAGCGGTTCCCATATACCTTGTTGTATTCGTATTAACAATAAAATCACGGGACAGGTTTCTGTTTTTCAAATTTCCCTTTCGTTACAAAGATATGTATGATTGAAGTATTCAGATAAGAAAAACTCCGGGCGAGTTTTTCTTCTGTGTACAAAGTGAGTGCAGTGAGTTACTGAATATCACTTTGCATTTTCGCTCATTACTTGGCCGTACAATGTCCATTTGACTTGAAATTTTCACACAATACCCTGTGAACATATGAGATAACAACTATACACATTGCATCAACCATTCATCACTTTTTGCACATGTCAACAAAGTTACTAGATCCCTTTAAAGTAACAACAACATGAACCGGGACAAAAACTGAGACGATGTGCGCATCATAAAGCGCATCATAAAGCGCATCGCTAACTTTCCGAGCAAAGCTGCTTTCGCGCTCTTTTTCGCTACCACTTCGATCATATCAAATCTAATGAAAACATGAATGGATAATAGTGTAAATTCAAATTATTACAAGGTAATGACACCATCGGAGCTTTTGTGTTGCTGAATGAATATACCAACAAACAATGGCAATGAAATAAGTCGGGAAAACTGATTTCGCTGATTTTCATATAACATTAAAATAGAAGCCATTACCGTTAAAATGGTATATAATTTGTCATCTTTGGACTAAGCGAACCCTTTTAAAATGAATGCCAAAGATATGGAATATGGCTTAAGCATTTTTAAAATAAGGGAGAAACGGGCCACTTAAAAGATCAGTGTCTATTCAAGCACTGTTATAAGATCACATTTATTAAATGAAAAATTGATATTTAAACATGATTCCCGACGCTCAAAATTTCCCAGAAGGTAGATTAAGATATGCTTATTCAGGAAATACCAAAATCCTAAATCTCATCTTTTGAACAAAATTTGACTATTTTAGCTAATAAAAGAGAAACTACACTCTAAAAACACCCGGGTCAGACTGACCCGGAAAAGAGTCTGTTGGGGCCACACTCCATTCCGGGTCAAAAAATGACTCGGAATGGGGTCAGATGTGACCCCATTCCGGGTCTTCGTGACCCTATTCCGAGTCATTTTTTGACCCGGAATGGAGTTTGGCCCCAACGGACTCTTTTCTGGGTCAATTCTGACCCGGGTGTTCTTAGAGTGTATACCACAGCGACATAACGGTCGCTTTGTGGTGTAAGGTCAAGCTTTCCGAGCGAAAATTCTTCATCCCCTTTCTTAGCCCCTTTAGCCCCCTCTTCTCTCCATAGCGTCTCCAATATAATGTGGAACATAATATAATGAAATCACCTAATAATTTTGTATTCAAATAATTTCAATTTCAAACATGAAGGAAAATTACTAGAAATATGTCTGTTCAATCATTTAAATTATTCAAAGTTATCATCATGCATTGACACATTGATATAGACCATGTTATTATCATAAGTGTACTTTCTGATTAGCTTTAAACAAAACTAAGAAAATTATAATCGGGAAAGTTATGACACCCCCCCCCCCCCCCTCCCCCCCCCCCCCCTTTCCACCACCGCAATATTATCAATATAATTATGCTAAATACACCCAAGCATGGTCGACTATTGCACAACAGTTTCGTAACATTATGTGTAAATATTCACAGCTACAAAGCGCAACGAGCAAAACACTATTTTCCTTTATTTTTTTTTATTTTTAGCGTGGGTGTGGCGAGCGAGCGAAGCGACCAAGCAAGGGGCCAATAGAGAGAATACCCTCAATCCTACTTTCATTTGGTAATTTAGAATATTGAAACAAAGTTTTTTAAGCCCGTTAAAACGCATTACCAACAAAATAATAATTAAAAATGTAAAAGCGTGTCAATTATTCGTGGCCATCGTAGGCCTATACCACATTGGACTTTTATTTGGAGGGCGTCAACCCAAAAGCACCCCCATCTGTACGCCAATGTCATTGAGTAACATAATAATTAGTGAATGCATCGTCGAATCACTGAGATGTTATACAATGACTCAGCATGTTTCATTCCAGTTTTTGTTTCTTCATCCGAAGGTCGATTTCATGATCAAATACAACTCAGCAACATAATTATCTGTGTTAAGTTCGTGCTTATATAGTGCACCGTAACTGTCATTGACGTAGCGTGTCCGGATTCATTTAGAGGGGGGGGGGGGGGGGTAAGCGAATTTTGGGGGCACACTATTTTCATCATGTATTTCTTTATTTTGAAATGGATAGTTGAGTTTTGGTATAGAGGGCGGGCGCTGCATGACATAATTTTGTTGTGAGGTAATGCAACACTGAGTGTCACATTTGAAAGAGCTTGCAATTTTAATGACAGAATAAACTTTATTTGATCAAAATCGGTTCAGAGACGGCTGAAATATCCATAAATATAACCATTCATAACCGAGCGAGCATGGTGGAGTTATACCTATTAGATTGTAATGGTGCAGGTTTTGGTTTCTAAAATTCAGTTTGACCAAAACTGTACTCTCTATACCAAAAAAAAACTAAGGATTTTCCACGTATATTGTTCGTATTGTTTTGGGCATTTTATAGGGGAGACGTAGTAACGTACCCCGTATCCCCGCCCGTAGCTAACCCACCGGTAAACACGCCCTTATCTTCTTCGTATAAAGCAAATACGGTCCGTCCGATACCGTCCATAATTATGTTGAATGGCGACGATAAAGTTATGGGACACGATTTGCACAATTTGCACATAATGTGTCGGACACAGTATGTGCAAATACAAACGTGCAAATCATTGTATTTATTTACTAAGGTGTCCATGATATCTCTATAATCAGACGAACTTCAATTTTGCGTTCATAAAAAAGTGTTATTACAAAGCAATGAATTCACGAAATTCTGTATTAGCCGGTATGAAGTGGAACAGTCCGCATACTACCGGAAACTACAGTTAGTGTACCACACTGAACACATTGTGTTTCACAGTGTGTTCATAACGTGAACACACCTTGTAATATATAACCATGATAGTTTGCGTTTTTCCTAGGGCTCATGAAACACAATATAACAAGAACTTTTAAGCATTATTTTCTCTATTCACTGTGTAATTCTTGTGTAATTATGTACATTAAATACGAAATAGTCATCACAGATTAGATGCGTTTAGCAAGTGAGCATAATCAAAGCCGCAATATTACTTTTGTTTGGCCAAAAATATGTATTATTATTCAATATGTGACCTTGGGTAAATATTGGCATTTATCACAAATTCTCCATTACTATGCAAATTAGCTATAATTATAATTGTGATGCTAATTACATGCCGATTTATCTAAACGTGAATCTTTCCGTAGACCTTCTGTACTTATGAACGTTTCCTTGGATTCGATAGTCAATAAAACGAGTAAATATAACCTGACATCTTATCTCTTCATTCTGTTTTAATCTACGGACCAGACCTTATCTCCTTGACTTGCAATCGCGTATCATGGGGAATGTAAAATTAAGGGAACGCTAGGTGCTTGTGTCAAGTACCAATTATAATTTGAAGAAACGTGTGTTCCATTTAGAATAAAAAGTTGTTTTACGTGAACAGTGGCATATCTACAGGGCACGCCCCCGGCCGCCCCCCTTCCCCTTCAATTATTCAAGAACAAACATAACATAAAGGTAAAATTCGACATAAATGGTGAAATAATATATATAGAGTGTGCCACCCTATCACTCGGACCACGCCTATACGCTACCGATTGGAAAGGTACAACCATGGTAAAAAAAAAAGGGGGGCAACATTTATCTGTGTATAGAGTGGCCAATTAGCTGGCATATTAGGCTGACTTGTTCAGTTTTTGATAAATTTATGACTCACAGCGCTCGTATACTAGGCCATTCTAAGCAAAACTAGATATTGATATAACGACGCCACAAAAGTATAAGGTAACATAATAGTCATAGGCGTCGATTTCTTCTCGCCATTTTGGGGGGGGGGGGGGGTGATACGTCATTTCGACCATCTTCGGCGAGGGAGCGTGCCCAGCATTTTATGACCGGAGGGGTAGGGGTAGGGGGCACAAAATAGTTTTTAACCGAATGACATCCGAAGTCAACGGACATTGTGTTCACGTATATAGTACACTTGGCTAGCACGTTGGTAAGAAACCCTTATAAGCGTGGGGAGTAGGGACCAACTATGTAGCCCTTGCTTGGGAAGAGCTAGTCTAGGTTCTATACTCTGTATACACCTTTCCCCCATATCGCGTGACCCTGTGAATCTGTACGCCCGGTGAATCTGTACGGACACATGTCCGTACAGATTCACCGGGCATACAGATTCACAGGGTTACGCGATATTATGGGGGGGGGGGGGGGAAGGTGTATACAGAGTATAGAACCTAGACTAGGGCAGAGCACCCGTTAGCTGCTTTCGAAGATTATAAAGTGCACATTGCAACCACCCCGAGGAAAACCTGAATTGACTCAGTCAACGGATACCCATATTGTGAATCTCAATGGGGGTGCAGGGGGTGGAGCCCCCGGAAGCTGTTGGATATTTGATATCCAGAAATAAAGATGTTGTCTATAATTTGTATATAAATAAGCAAAATAGTTGCTCAATTTTAGTTGGGGGATAATAATACGGCCCCCACCTCAAATATTGGGGGATATATCTGATCGGAGCCCATGATAATAGTTGTTCGCCGGTGTGTACATAGTAACTGTAGAATTTTGCCAGATGTGTATACGTCGTGCTGATTTCTCATCATGTGGACATGCGTTATATTATCAGTTCATAACCCTCTTTGTATTTACATATCATTACAATTATTCAACAAGATACATAATTTATTGCAACATTATAATGTAGTTACCAAAAACAACATCAGAAAATATACAACCCAAGTAGTATACATGTATAATGTGCGCATGTTATATGATTTCGTAATATGCGCCTATATTACCTGTTTTATAGGAATCTTTGAACATATGCGAAATCGCTTGAGTGATTATAGTTGACATAAAACCCAAATATTAAAATTGAACTGATAATGAATTCGCTTGTAATTGCATATGTTATTAAAGTGACATCAACTGAGTTTGACCTCTTATTTTGAATAACATGTGGTTATACTCATCATATACCTCATCATATACACTGTCCCTTACACTGTCGTCATAATCTTCATCAGCATCTTCGTCGTCATCATCACAACATCATTATCATTATCATTATCATTATTATCATCATCATCATCATCATCATCATCATCATCATCATTATTATCATCATCATTGTCGTCGTCGTTGTCGTCGTCATCATCATCATCATCATCATCATCATCATCATCATCATCATCATCATCATCATCATCATCATCGTCATCTTCATCATCATCGCCATCGTCGTAATCATCAACATCATCATCACCATTGACAACGCCCCCATCGTATTCATTATCTTCTACCTTCACCAACGTGGATGGTGACATCGCTTACCTGTCCGCGTTGTAGTCTCCCCGGTCATAGTCCGACATCGTCCAGAGATCGTTGAACTCCAGGGTCCTCTTGTAGGCCTTGAAGAAGATGGGTGACATCCATGAGAGCCACATGAAGGACAGGAGGCCGGAATGGTCAAGAGGAGAATACTGCTCTTTCCTGGAAATGATCGATTAAGAGAGTTTGATAAAATTATTGATTGGTTGATTAATTCATTGATTCATAAATTGATTCATAAATTGATTCATTATTTTGTTTCGTTCGTTCGTTCGTTCGTTCGTTCGTTCGTTCGTTCGTTCGTTCGTTCGTTCGTTCGTTCGTTCGTTCGTTCGTCCGTCCGTCCGTCCGTCCGTCCGTCCGTGCGTGCGTGCGTTCGTTCGTTCGTTCGTTCGTTCGTTCGTTCGTTCGTTCGTTCGTTCGTTCGTTCGTTCGTTCGTTCGTTCGTTCATTCATTCATTCATTCATTCATTCATTCATTCATTCATTCATTCATTCATTCATTCATTCATTCATTTATTCATTCATTCATTCATTCATTCATTCATTCATTCATTCATTCATTCATTCATTCATGCATGCATACATTCATTAATTCATACTTTCACTCTTCCATCCATTTATTCAGTCAGTCCGTCATTACTTTATTAATTTATTCATCCATGCATTAATTCAATCAATCAATCTTTCATTCATTAATTTATTCATCATGTTCATTCGTTAATTTATCATTGATAAATTGAATAATAAATGATTGATTGATTAGTTGATTGATTGATTGATTAGGAAATAAAGTTGATTTTTCTTACGTTGGTTTCAGTCTGATTGGTATGAGTAGCTTCATGCTCTTTTTGTATTTGAAACCGGTCTCCTCGCCGTACTTCTTCGGTACGTATGCGACGTCCATTTCATCGTCGTTATCATCCGTTCGGATGGCCCCGACGTTCGTCGTAGTTTCGCCCATCGTCGCCAGGGCAACTGCGGTGACATGAACTGCATCCGCTGTATCGTAACAAATATTAGGACGTGGTTATTTATTTCGTTAGAAAAATATATAATGACATGTTCATGTTTGCAACACAACACGTCCATTTTATTACAGATTAATATTGTTGGCGACATGTGCAAAAGCAAAAGATGTCAAGTTTAATAAACACAACAACAAAAGTAAGTCCCCCCCTCCCTAATCAAAACAGCGTTACTTTTTAAAGCAAAATAAATTGGCAGAATTGTTTCTACACGTATTGGCTAACTTCTCTATGAAAATGAGATTGATCCGTCAAGTCATGCATGAGTGAGCACACATTAAAGGCAAAATTGTCACTTTTAAAAAGTCACAAGAGTAAAAAAAAAGTGACAATTTTGCCTTTAATGTGTGCTCACTCATGCATGACTTGACAGATCAATCTCATTTTCACAGAGAAGTTAGTTAATAGGTGTAGAAACAATTCTGCTGAGTTACTTTGCTTTAAACTTTTTCGTTAACAAGTAACGTTATTTTGATTGGGGAGACTTAATTTTTTTGTTGGGTTTTATTGATCAGTATTGTTGAAATAAACCCCCCCAAAAAAGTAAATATCCCCTTAATTAAAATAACGTAACTTTTAAACAAAAGAGTTTTGAGCAAAATAAGTTTTTGATCAGTATTGTTGAAATAAATCCCCCCTTAATTAAAATAATGTAACTTTTAAACAAAAGGGTTTTTAGCAAAATAACTTGGCAGGATTGTTCCTACACTTATTGACTAACTTCTGTGTGAAAATGAAATTGGTCCGTCAAGCCATGCATGGGTGAGCATACACTAAAGGCAAAATTGTCACTTTTTTACTCTTGTGACTTTTAAAAAGTGACAATTTTGCCTTTAATGTGTGCTCACTCATGCATGACTTGACGGATCAATTTCATTTTCACAGAGAAGTTAGTTAATAAGTGTAGGAACATTTCTGCCAAGTTATTTTGCTCAAAATTTTTTCGTTAAAAAGTTACGTTATTTTGATTAGGGGGGGACTTACTTTTTTTGTTGTGTTTAGATTCATGTTATGAATATATTAAGCTATAAAATAATCTATTTCAATATAACGTTTTCGCGTCATCTGTGTATTAAAAGTACAAGAAACATAAGTATACCTGATATTGAAATGTAATCATATTATAAATATGTTCAGTGTCATAGCGTAGTCGGACTGGTTTGGGGAGGCACGCAAATGAATTGAAGGGAGGGGGCGCGACTTATGTATTTCTTGATTTCGTTTCCCATTATGTTTTTGTTGTTGTGCTTTTCAATCATTTGGAGGCACGTACGTGCCCCCCCCCCCCCCATGCCCCAATCTCCCGTAGCTTCGCCACTGAATATGTTATAAACGAACTCAATTTAATTTTAGTTCGTGTTTATTAAAACAAAACGAGTTCGTATAATGTATTAAATAAAATAAAATAAGTATGTCTAAATAATAAACAAAATAAACTTACCACTAGGTTGAGAGTCTAGCGGAAGTGACGTCACTGGTTCTGCCTGTCCATCGTCACCATCACTTGTCCGAATATCCGGACCATCTGTCTGCTCAGCATCGGGCATCGTCAAAGTGTGTCTTCAATCTGTCGATTAAGATTAAGAAGGATTTAATTTAATACCGATTTAAAGGGATCTAATTTAGTAAACAGAGTACTGACAATTAAGGGTTAAACAATTGTGCAGCTAGTTGGTGATCCGATATGTCCACCAAGTGATAAGTAAAAAATCCAAGTTTAATTTATCATTACCATGGCAAATGGGTAGGTAATGGTTAGTAAAATGCAAAGTTATTATTTGCTTACTCATTGCCGGGATTTTTTAATTAAAATCAAATTATGACTATCTCAATAACAGAATAATACTAGTAATAATAATGCTTTATAGATGTATATAGCGCCTGATATGATTGATAATCACCTCTAAGCGCTTTAGAGGTGATCATTCGAAAATCTAAGGTGGTTTTATACTTCAATAAGTAAGAGGAAAGCAACCTTGCACGAACCACCATCCGAGACGCAGGTGAATTCCGTCAGTTATGGCAAAGTTACTTAATCCGTTGAAGTAATTTCACAAAATATAAAAATGCATCTAGTCTAACGCTATGCATAACCATGATGACAGAGCAATATGATATTGTACATCGACAGATGGAGCTATATATAGACCTGACGTAAGAATCAATACATGTCCAATATAACGCGACGCATTATCATAATTATGTTTATTTAAAAAACATATCAGCATCGCCTGATTCTATGTTTACCCTTTTTTTTAATAACGATTGGTCTTTAAATCACCTTTCTCCTCTTGTAAGCCGAAGTTCAGCGAGTGCGAATTTAAAGTGAAACCAGTAAAGTGTCTAACTCCACGAAAAGTACTTGGAGCTTCCACATTTCTCTTCTACCGTGTTATTTGGCTTATAGTAAGAGAAGAATAAAATAGGGTTAGATTTTTAAAAATGCCCCTTTAGTATGACGATAATTATTTATAATTGATAATCACTCAGCTCAAGAGCGTTAATGAACGGTCATATATAAACCCCATACACGTTATACAGTAAATCGTTGTAAAAGCTGACGCAAATGTTCGCTTTTTTAACCAGGAAAGCAGTGTTCTTTTTCAATGAAACTTTCACACATCATTCGGACATATCTTACAATGATTTTTAGTATAGGATTGAAGTCTCAAATGTAATTTTAGGCAATATCTGACACTTTACAGGTGCACCTTTAATCTTCTTATGATATGAAAGAAAATAGTTCATAATAATTCAAATGAATTAAGGTAGGATCTTTAAACAATAAAAGATCACTGCGATGATTTGATTTGTTACAGACACTTTATCGTATTTCGTGTTTTTACTTGATGTTCACAAACCCGAAATTAAATGGGTTTTTTTGTTAAAGGAATCTAGTAACGTTGTCAAAATCCGCAAAACTTACGCTAGAGTACTTTAGTGATTCTCTCATAGTTTGTTGTATTCGTATCACCAATATAAGCATGGAATATAGGGTAATTTCGAATTTTCTTTTCGCTAAAATAGATATTTCCGATTGAAGTGTATGGATATTAACTATCCACTGGATAGTTATAACCGTGATCAGAGTCAGTACAATGGTTAAGTGAATATCACTTTGCATTTTCGCTCATTACTTGATCAAATGACTTGTATTTGCCATGTATGTTTTACACATCACACAGTTAAA
The DNA here is from genome assembly GCA_037951105.1 of Echinarachnius parma. Taxonomy (NCBI): domain Eukaryota; kingdom Metazoa; phylum Echinodermata; class Echinoidea; order Clypeasteroida; family Echinarachniidae; genus Echinarachnius; species Echinarachnius parma. The sequence goes on from JBAMJV010000761.1 coordinate 251,251, forward strand.
ATATCAGATAACACATTAGATCAACCGTTTGTCAGTTCTGGCACATGTCAACAAAGGTACTACATCCCTTTATGCAGGCCCGTAGCCGGAAGGGGGAGGGGGGTGCGTTGGGTGCGTACGCAACCCCCCCCCCCCCCCCCTCCCAAATGCAGAAAGGTCAGTTTGTTGTGGGCCTCGGTCCACTCTTTGCCGATCTCGGGTCCACTTTTTACCGGTCTCGAGTCCATTTTGTATCGGTCTCGAACCCCCCCCCCCCCCCGATTACACAACTTAACCAGTGGTGACGGACATCCCCCCCCCCCGACACGACTCTCAATCAGTGGTCTCGGTCCCTTTTTGTAAATTACGCACCCCCCCCCCCCCCCCAAATTCAGAAAGGTCTACTTTTTACCGGTCTCGGGTCCACTTTATACCGGTCTCGATTCCACTTTGTATCGTTCTCGAACCCCCACCCCCCACCCCCCCCCCCCCCCCCGATTACACAACTTCACTAGTGGTCTCGGCCTAAGTGTCGAACATTTGTTGGCGACGGACATTCCCCCCCCCCCGACAAGACTCTTAATCAGTGGTCTCGGTCCCTTTTTGTAAATTACGCACCCTCCACCCCACCACCCCCCCCCCCCCCCCCCCCTTGAAAAATCCTGGCTATGGGAATCATAGAGATTCAGTCATGTTACTGGATGATTTGTTTTAACATTAATCAATGATGCACAGATTCAGAATAGAAAGGAAATGAGCCTGAAATTTAGACTACATAACGATTGTCTTATTCTTGCATCATTCGCATTCTTTAAATGTCACCAACTTGAGTTGTACGGTGCTTAAAGGGATAATACAGTTTTGGTCAAACTGAATTTTAGTAACCAAAATCTGCACTATAACATTTTAAACTATATACTAACTAATACATAGTTATAACTCCGCGATGCTCGAAATGTATACAAAATTACAAATGACTAGGTAAAAAGCCTGTTATCATTCAAAAAGAGCCGTTAAAACGCTCTCTAAAAACGCATTGGTTCAACCATTTTTTTTTTTTAAATGTGTATTAGATGTTTTGTTAAAATAATGATTAAATAGAGATATCATCAATAACTATTTACAAACCCTTGTTGTAAATTTCCAAAAAGTATAAGCATTTTTTGTTCAACGGCTGGTTCAAAATTGTCGAATTATTGTGGGCCCCACAATAATTACAAATGATTATATTTATGGATATTTCAGTCGTCTCTGAAGCGATTTTGATCAAACAAAGTTGATTATGTCATTAAAAGTGTGTGCTCTTCCAAACTTTACACTCAGTTTGTCATTACCTCACAAAAAAAACAATTCTTGAAGCGCCCTCTATACCAAAACTGAACTACGCCTTACTGAACTGAAGGTGACAAGAAAAGTAAACCACTATATTTAATAACAGAATAATCACCATCTTAATAATCTTTGTAATATTGTTATGTCAATATTGACATCGAACAGACGGAATTTGCATTATATTATGGCATTGACATATAGGGGAGCCTTCCCCGGTGGTGTCACTTCACATTGGCAAGCATAAATTATTGTTCATATTAATTTTTCACGAAAAAGGGGGTCATTTTCACAATTGTGTTTGCGAACATTACATTTTTGCGGAAGTGGAAAAAACGGTATAGCCTACATGATTGTATAACTAGTTATTTTATGACGATGTTCGCGAAGATGAGAAAAGGGGGTACACATTTTTATGAAAATATCGCGAAATATGGAAAATATGGTGCCCTTCCGCAATGGCCAAAATAAACATTTATGACTGAATGTATATAGCAAAACCCTGCACTTGTCGGTAATTCATGTTTTGAAGAAATAGGTATTATACATTCACATAGCTTAAAGAAGTACGTTAGTAAAATTGAATTAATCATAATTACATTAACCAAATATTGTCCAATGATTTAGAACAAGGCATCAAATGAAAGCTTGTGATAAGGCTTTTCTATGTGGCTTGAACATATCAAGTTTTATATTTTTTACCGACAAGTGCAGGGTTTTGCTAAATTTTGTTTGCGTACTTGAAGTCTTTTAAAAGGGGCGTTTTTGTAAATGTCAACTCGAAATTGAAAAATAAGGTTCATTGTGGTACGCCATTTTGTACCCATTGTCTGTGTTAAAAGGGGAATAATTTACTCAAAATGTACTTAAAACGTCGCAAATAGGGGGTCATTTTTAACTTTCGAAAACGATCATGTGTTTATATACACCTTTGAATATGAAGTGGCACCACCGTCCTTGCCGCAAACAGTGGTAGCCTATATAACAAGAATGTTATCTTGGTGTGAACCATAAACTTTATCAGATGTGTCAATGCTACTGGATCGTAACATTGTCCAAATCCACAAACCTTACTCAGAACTCCAGTGGTTATCTCATACCTTGTTGTATTCGTATTACATGCCCCAATAGAAGCATGGAACAGGTTTGGGTTTTCCAAATTTCCATTTTGTTAGAAATATATTTACGAGTTAAGTGTTTAAATTTTCAATTATCCACTGGATAAGTATACCTGTGTACAAAGTCAGTGCAATGAGATAGCAAATGTCACTTTGTATTTTCGCTTATTACTCGCCCATATAACATCCATTTAACGTGAAATTGTCACACTATACTAAGTGGACATAATATATCAGTTTACAAACATACACATTTTAATCATCCATTTGCCAGTTTTTGCACATGTACACAAAGTTACTAGAGTCCCTTTAAAGTGACCCAGTAAATTTATAAGATGTTTCAATGTTACCTGTTCCCTTTAAACACGTTCATAATATGTTATCCTCAATCAATAGATCTGTCAAATCATGCTATCGAACTTTGCACCTACCTATGTGACAAGGGCGTACTTGGAAGTTATGAGACGGAGAAACTCGTGTTTGCATTTTGCAATTGCCGTGTAAAAACAATTTGACTCAATATATATACATGTTTTGTTTTCTTGCATTTAATATTTAATTTACTTGAACAATCGCTGCATTCTATTCAAATTGTGACATTGCATATTTTGCTGCAGATGTGGTGAACAAATTAGCTTGAATTGAATAGATATTCCTTTCAGTAATTATCATTGTCCAAATTCTCAAAACTTACTTGGAACTCTAGTGGTTCTCTTATACCTTGTTGTATTCAATGGGACAAGTTTCGGTTTTTCACATTTCCATTTCGTTCAACAGATATTTACGATTGAAGTGTTCGAATGTTAAATTATCTACGGATTCGTTTAAGCCATGTACAAATTAAATGCAATGAGTTAGTGAATATCACTTTGTATTTTCGCTCGTTTCTCGGCCAAATAACATCCAAATAACGTGAATTGTTCACATATTGCTTTCTGGACATATCACTCAGATCACACCAATACACAATTTAATTAACCAGCATCACTTTTTGCACTTGTCAACAAAGTTACTATAGATCCCTTTAATCTTATCGAGTTTTAGCGATCATTAACAATTGCACTTTGAACTCATGTAGTGATGGCATAATGTGCAACTCATCCTCTATAATAGCATAATAAAGGTGAGGCGGAAACAACTCACATAACATTCATGTAACAATGGATTTTTATGTTTAAAATGTCATGTTCATGTAAACATTTGATCTAATTGCACCAACTGTATAATCTATTTGGGGATATATCTTCAGAGCGAGTTACCTAGCTCCTTCCAAAACGAAAAAAAAATCAAGCAGGCAAATTCAAACATGAATATCACATCACCTAACCTCCATGTCATTGAGTAGATATTATAATTTAATTTGTTTGTCGTTGCAAATTACATTTTTTAAATGGATTTCTGTGTAATATTTTGATGGGGAATGTTGAAAAATTAATTATTTTCGATCGTTCAAATTTCGGCACAAATCACACAAATTAAAATTGGATTTTAGGGGGCTGATTTTAATGTTCAAGCTTGCCTTTATAGAAATGACACTCTGAAAGCTGAACGTGTCTTGCATAGAAGTTTTCAGAATGTGCAGGGACTCTTTTTTTTTTGGGGGGGGGGGGGCTGAAACATTGTATATCGCCCTGAGCCTCCGGATATTTATTCCACTGTTTATAAATGAATATATTTTACCTCATTATGATTAGCTATCCCTCCGTTATTATTATTTTGAGTTTATAATACGGCAAAATATACCCAGGCAGTACATGTTGCATTTTACAATGATGAACATTTTTCCAGTTCATTGGAATGCAAGTTTAAAATTCAAATACCCTTTTTTTTTTTTTTTTTTTTTTTTTTTTTGGGGGGGGGGGGGGGGGGCTTTGGCTTTGTTCTGCCATTTATAAAGAGCTACATCTGAACTAACTTATAATTATGTACAATAACCATGTTAGCAGGAATTGTGTAAATTTCAAATAAATGTCACATCAAGAATGTTCAAAACCAAAACGAGAGCCAGTGATGACAATGATAATTTAAAAGAATTATATAAAGCTAGACAAAAATCTAAATGAAAACATACCTTTTACATGCAGATTGTTTCCTTGCTTTCATCAAAGTCGAAATATATACGTATTTAAAATCCAGTCCTCTCGATTATCAATAAGCGTCTCCAAAATTGGTGAGTTCTAACGGACACAAGAACATCTATAACGGTGTCATTC
>JBAMJV010000762.1:0-132085 GCA_037951105.1 Echinarachnius parma
CCCGTCCTAGCACTTGCGTTGCAGAGCGAAAAGACGCTATTATTGGGGAGCGCATTCCATGCTGTTACAGTTTGTGGGAAGTAGGAGTTCTGGTCCCTTTTCTGGTAAAGCTGAGTTCGAGTATGTATGCTTGAGCTTATTTGGGTGGTATTATCTGGTGATGCTTGGGGCCATTGCATACTCATGCATGTTCCGAAAAATACCCTTTGCTATGGGAGGGGTAGGGGAACCCGGGGCAAAATGAAACACGCCCGGTAAATTTTTGTTTGTGCTGCCATCTATCTAAGTTCATGTGCCAATAACACTGCAACGAGGATGCATCGTTTTTTGACCGGAGTTGCGCGAATACGTCATCATGTGTACTTTTTACGGAAAATATCAATTTTTCATACATAAAAAAACGATAATTAATATAAGTATGTTATCTGCTAAAATACTGTGTTTATGCCGAATTATCACGAAAGCCATATTAATGATGGATGGGCTTAAGCTTAACTTTATACATCGTAGCACCGCTAGTCCGCTAGTAATCATTGGCCCACGTGAAGTAATGCATGTCTGTACAATTTCACTTGTTCGGGCAAAGTGGTTGGGGCATAGTGGAATGCATTTAAAGGGGTAGTTTAGTTTTGGTAGAGAGGGCGCTGCACATCGCAATTTTTTGTGAGGTAATGAAAAACTGAGTGTCGAATTTGAGAGAACATGCAATTTTAATGGCAGAATAAACTTTATTTGGTCAAAATCGACCCAGAAACGGCTGAAATATCAATAAATATATCTGATCTTATAATTATTTGGGGCCCAAATAATTAGATGATTTTTTGAAAAAATGTTAAAAATGCTTGCACTTTTTCAAAAATTTTCAAAAGCATTTTTTAAATGGTTGTTGATGATCTCTCTATTTAATCATTATATCAACAAAACATCACATGCATAATTTTGGTTGAAAATGGTTGAAACCAATGCCTTTAAAAAAGCGCCCTCTTGTGTTTTAATGGCTCTTTTTGAATGATAACAGGCATTTTACTTGGTCGTTTGTAATTTTGTATACCTTTCGAGCATGGTGGAGTTATAATTATTAGTTTATAATGTTACTGTGCAGGTTTTGGCTACTAAAGTTCAGCCTTACCAAAACTAAACTACCCCTTTAATAAGGGGAGGCCAATGTCGAAAAAAGTGACTTTAGGTTGCCAGATCTCCACAACAAGTTTAAACCGATTCTAATTGCAAGTATTTTTAATAAGGCAACATAATTCAGAGGTCTACCTCAAAATTGTTGTTGCGAACACCTCCAAATCCAAGATGGCGTCCAAAAAAGGCAGCCGTTTTGTATTGCTATAGATAATTGGCGAGATTTCCCAAACGACACCTTATATCAAGGTTATTCTGCAATCATATTAAAGACAATTAGATTTCCTATAACCTGATACCAAACACCGTGAGGTTCAGGATATGTATCACGGTCATTTTTAGCCCCAAACTCAAATTTTATGAATTTTCCCCCCAAAATATGAAATTATTGATTTACATAATTACATATAAATCAATAATTGTATTAGCAGTCAATCTAATACTTTTCAAAAAACTGTCCAATGATATCGACAATACACCCTGAAAATTTCAAGTGCATACCGTATCGGAACAACAAGTTATAATACTTTGAAGTCAGCATTATCTATCCACAAAATGGGTAGTTTTGCATGATTTCTCATGCTATACAGAGTGTCTCAAAAATGTGTAATCTTAATAAGAGGATTTGTATACCAAATGATTGCGTCAATCTCGGGACACCTTCAGTTCCAGTTATGAACAAATACAAAAAGAAACACAATTTCTTGTAATATGATGAATATTTCACCATCATTATGTATAGTCCGCGTAGATGTTGTGTCTGTCCTGTATTTGTTTAACTGCATTTATCATAAATCAAACGCTAAAAATGAACTTAATTCCACTCCACAAGGAGCATTCCAGTCAGCTGCATACTGACGCGCATGCCATGCATATTGCGAATTCGAATCATACTGGGTGTCCATGATGTGTTTAAAACAGTATCAAGATCATGCTCATTATCTTTAATAAGTGTCTTACTGAAGGACTGAAGTACACAATATTCGGGACATACTGTAATATGTGCAGAGCGGATCTAGCTTCGAACACCATCTTGATCGCGAGGAACGCACCCTTCATGCCCCTCATATCTTATTACATGTACTTGGAGACCATAAAGGTCTATACAATTTGTCTGACTCAGTATTAAAACAAAACAATCTCAATTGCTAAACTAATATGCACAACACCGAAAAGCCTCAGCAAGCCGAATGTTTATTTTTTTGCACTACACTGTACTCGTGTAACCATGGTAACAACAGCCGATTATGGACAACGATATACCAAATCAACAAATATTTACTTTAAAAACTTTAAAATAGCAGCTATAGGCTGTTATTTTACATGTGATTTGTTTTCCTCCATGTTCACGCGAAAATTAGTGTGCATAATGCGGCTTGTAGTAGCCAAATATATGATTTATTATATTTCTATTGTTGTTGTTACTACGGTTACAAATGTACATGGTGGTACAAAAAGTTACCCTAAGATAAACCTAATAGCCTATTTAAAGTGTTTTCCGAACCCTGAAAAAGTCTAGCTAACTGTGGTGTTCCGAATAATAATCATGTTAAAAACATAATTATCAAGATATAGTTGATCCAACTGTAAATGACGAGCGCCTCCCATTCGAATATTGCACTATGCACTTTGCATGATGGATTTATTATTGCAGTGAAATTACCGATATACACTATTTTCGTGTATTATTGCAAACCGATGGCGGCATATTTATGACATAAAAGAAGAAAAATGAAGGTTTTGCTAAAAAATGGTATCAACAATATGTCATTATTTAGGAGAAATTCTTGAATAAAGTCCGTAAACAAGAATTACATTTATTGGGGCACCCTGTATAGTGTTCGAAATCGTACAAATTCGCTGTATTTGTCGATATCAAATGCTGAGTTCCAAGAACTATAACTTTTTGTTCAGATACAATATACACTTGAAATTTTTAGAGAGTTATTGTTAATATAATTGGACAGTTTTTCGAAAAGTATTAAATCAACTGCTAATGCAATTAATGATATATGCCAAATTATGTAAATCAATAATTTCATATTTTTTGGGGAAAATGCCTAAAATTTGAGTTTGGGGCTAAAAATGACCGTGTTACATATTCTGAAACCCATTGTGTTTGGTATCAGATTATAGGAAATTTGAATGTCTTTAATATGACTGCAAAATCATGCCTATATTCCAGGTGGCGTTTGTGAAATATTGCCAATAATCTATAGCAAGTCAAAACAACTACTTTTTTGGACGCCATCTTGGATTTGAAGGTGTTCGCAACAAAATGTTTGAGGTAGACCTTCGGATTAATTTGTCTCACTAAAAATACTTGCAAATAAAATTGGTTTAAACTTGTTGTGGAGATCTGGCAACCTAAGTCCTTAAGAAAGCCACTTTTTCGATGTTGGCCCTCCCCTTATAACGTGAATGATTGTGTCGGTCATGCGATTATTGTGTTACATTTAATAATTAGAACGAACGAGACCATGAAAATTCAGGTTTTTCACACTGAACACCATTACTACTCCATTCTCCCTTTAAATTAAAACAGGACATTCAAATCTATGGACATATGTGTAAGGTCATATAGTACAACGATTCACCAGGAGGTAAATGGTTTTGACATTGAAGACAACCTCTTTGGGGAAGCGTTTCACTTTGCCCCGTTCCGTGTTTCACTTTGCCCCGGAGGTCCGGGGCAAAAATGGATTTTTAATATTTTTTTCAAGTTCATAGCATTAATAAAACGGATTATTTGAGAAACATTGTTAGTGTCATTTCTTAGTGGTAGTCCGAAGGTAAAAGTATAAACAAATGTTTTGCTTTACTTTGCTTTGTAATCCTGTTCTGGTTGTTCCAATTTTTTTGGTCCACTTTGCCCCGGGTTCCCCTACCCACATCCTCCGCCCGGGTTCACCAATCATGTGGCTCTCTCGTAAGCCCCGTCCCTGCCCCCCCCCCCAAAAAAAAAAAATGTTTAAGACTTACAGAAATCTCGATTCTGAATTTCCAGAGATAAATTGTCCGAGGTGTTGCATTATTTCTTTGTAATATTACTTGAAAGACATTCACATATTGTTTCAAATACATATTGACAAAAATGAACGGACCAGAGTAACTGTGGGATGAGGGGGGGGGGGGGGGGGGGGGTCTCGGGGGAAATTACTGCCTCATGCAGCTCCTCATTGAAAACAAAATACATGACATGTTTTTAATTTTGTCACAGACAGTTCACACGTGGGAAAACTGTGCCCTTTTTGTAATTCCGTTTGAGTCTATCCTGGCTACGCCAATTTGGGACCCATGTCATGTCATTCATCTGACTGGTACCAAAGCTGGTATACATATACTCAGAGGCATCTTTCCGTTTTTGCGATGGCTCGAAGCCAATATCCCCCAAGCCAATATCCCCCCCCCCCCCCCCCCCCCCAGGATCGACGCCTGTACTTCGAATTCGCGCCCACAAAACATTGATAGACCAAGTCTGAAAAATAGACTAGTCACGATCCTTCGAGTTGCTTTTTGCAGACGATTTTGTTTTGCGGACGATTGAAAGAAAACGACTGTGGCGTCTATGGCAAGCCTTTTGCACAAAAAGTCGATAAACTCTGTTTTTCTCAGATAAACTGAGTTTGTCTCAGATAAACTCAGTTTATAATAATAATAAATAATAATAATTGCATTTATATGGCGCTTTACACGGGCGTTTCTAAGCCCACTGGTGGTCTGTCTAAATAAGAAAACTAATAAACACAATAGCATAAAAACAATACAACACCAAAGTCAAAGTAACAAATAACAAATAACAAATACATTACAATACTTAATAACTAACTGTGTGCGCCTCCAGTAAATTACAACGGCTTAAAAAGATGAGTTTTGAGGAGGATTTTAAATGATTCGATAGATGTGGCATTCTGAATATGGGGTGGGAGTTTGTTCCAAAGGGTGGGGGCAATGGACGAGAAGGCTCGGTCACCATAACGAGTTTTTGTACCTGCATGGGCGTCAACAGGCGGGGGACGGGGGGGGGGGGGGGGGGGGGGGGACATGTCCCCCCCCCCCCCCCCCACTTTTGAAAGCGGGGGGGATATAGTGTCGTTTGTCCCCCCCACTTTTTCATATGTAATACATAATGTATCTATATGATTATATAGCTTTAACTATATATAGCTATAACTAGCTATAACTATGTCTGACTCATTGAAATCAATCTCGAATCTCGAATGTCTGCACGATACATCTCACAACAATGGTGGTGGAACCGTTACTGCCCTTCCAAAGTATGCACCAGATTGCATGATTTTGAATGAAATTACGAAAAAAAAAACCTCGCGCGCATCGCGCCCTCGGGTTTGGTCGCCCAGCTACGCCCATGACGAGGCGTGGGACATTGTTTAGATTCTTAACTCCTGCCTTTGACATTGAGGTTGACGAGGAGAATGACGTCGACAGTGACAATTAACATGAGATGAGTGAATGGAAATTTCGTATTTGTTTTTTTCGTTTTTTCGTTAAAAATTTCAGATCGTTCGATCATGTGGTGACGGAGGTCAATTTATGACATGTATTAACAATTGCGTATCAATCAAAAATTAGGTCTTGGGTATGCACCAGATTGCACAATTTCAGGTCCAATAATGAAAAATCTCCCTACTGTGGGAGGGGGGACACCCCCCCCCCCCCCCCTCAGTCGCTTCGCTCCTTCGGGCTTGGTCGCTCCGCTCCCTCGCAATGTCCCCCCCACTTTTTAGTAGCTGTTGACGCCCTTGTGTACGTGGGCCATAACGTACAGTAATTGGAGAGAGGAAGATGAACGGAGCGGTCTAGCAGAAGAGGAGGAACGAAGGGAGACTAGGTCTTGAAGATATATGGGGGCAAGATTATGTGTGATTTTATATATAAGAAGTAGGATCTTGAAAGTTTATCACCAGATAAACACAGTTTTTCTCAGATAAACTGAGTTTATCAGAAAAAAATAAGTTTATCAGTGATAAACTCAGTTTTTCTTGATAAAAACTTAGTTTATCAACTGATAAACTCAGTTTATCTGAGAAAAACTCTGTTTGATATCAGTTGATAAACTCAGTTTTCTCGAGAAAAACTTAGTTTATCAGAAAAACTAAGTTTATGAGTTGATCTGTTGATAAACTGAGTTTATCAACTGATAAACTTATTTTTTTTTCTAATAAACTTAGTTTTTTCTGATAAACTAGTGTTTATCTGGTGATAAACTGAGTATATCTGAGAAAAACAGAGTTTATCGATTTTTTTACAAAAGGCTTGCCATAAGCGTCATATATAGATTGCCAAAAAAGAACTAAATTACAACAACAACAGTTGCTTTTTGCAGACGATTGAAGCTGACTTATCTCACTATAATTGCCTATTTTACTAGCTTTTTTCAGTCTAAATTTTCTGATAGTTTGTGTTTTTTTCATTATTCCTTCGTCACTACTGAAGATCGAACAAATTGTGTCAATATGGTGTCCAGGATAGCACTTTTTGCGGCATGTTTGTCGACTGTTTTCGGTGAGTATTTTTTCTGGTCAATCTGTGGGGCGTTCGATTTTCCAGCGTATTCCTCCAATGGGTTTGGCCGAGTCCAGCCGCCCAATTATTGTCATGATAGTCCAGGGCCAGGGGTGGGTGTGTTGTTGTATGTTGCGCTGCTTGTTAATTTGATTGTGGCATGTAGAATGTGTGAACACACTTGCGGTGGCCCTTTTCTTTATTTTGTAAAACTGCTAATCCCAAATCATTGTCTTGGGTGTATTTGTGGAAAAATCAAAAAATTAGTTAGCTGGTTGGACGTGTCGTCACACAGGTCATAGCACGTAGTCGTAGAACTTATCGCACTTAGCGGTGTACAGTGAGTTAGCGAGCTCCCATTGGTTGATCGCCCGATCTCCAGTCAAACGTCGCGTCAGAGCGCTCTCTCCCTGACTGGGCTCAGTCAAGCAGAGAGCGCAGTGATGTTTCACTGACATGCCAAACATTATACACGTGTCGAATCTCACCCATAGGTGTCGCACACTAATCATCGGTACACACAGACAATAGAAAAATCAAAGAATTATTCAATACAACTCGCGAATTTATAAGTCAAATATTACGAAAATGAGAACTTGCCAAACTGCTGAGAAGCCAATTAGTAGGAAGAATATCTCAGCTTTCGAATGGTGCAAACAAATTCGTCAAAAATCGAGATTTGACTGGAATATCACGAGTTTGGTATCAGAATGTAGGGGCCATCGACAGCTTTCTCCTCGCATACAAATGGTATAACGTTGAGTCTATGGCAGCATGCGAAAGCCAATCAGAAGGCGCCTTCTAGCTGCAGCGTGAGTTGGCTTATGCAAATGAGGCCGATCGGATCGCGAGCCGGTTTGAACGTAACGCGCATGCGCGAATGGGAGCAATAGTTCTACGTGCATAGCCATAGCCAGGTTCATTACAATAGGGTTGTGCGGAGATCAACCTCTTCCGCCCGCTGCACTATCCAACGGAAACAATTTTTTTGTCGGCTGATTTCTCCCTCAATTTACCAGCAAATGCAAAAAAACTTTCGTTTATGTGATCCACAATTCATATACTTTGATAATTTACCGACTTTGTTGTTTTGAAGACCGCAAAATGTAGAAATAAAATTATTATTTCCCGTCCGTTTTCCTTACCGATGCGTCCTAAAAAACGCCGGTCAACTGTTGAACCGGCAACAGTGTACGAATGGCTGGTATTGTTATCTCCAGTGCATTTGCATATATATTGCGTGTAAATGGTTCACCTGAGTGAACCATTTACTTTGTAGATGTGCGTGTCGTTGCCGTTGGTTGGATTTTTGTATTAATTGCAATTTGCGCCATAACCTTTTCTTTGTTCTTGACCAGTCAAGTCAAGACTAAGATATCTTGTCTTTGAGTTTGATTGAGTTTGACGTCTTTGTCTTGACAAACTGTATTTGTTCTTTGTAATTGTATGCCTTTTGTTACTTTGAGACTAATTCTGTTAAAATGATCCAATTAACTTGTCAATTTTAACCAAAATCACTTGGAACTTTCACCTTGTTGTTTGGCTTATAATAGGCACTTCAGAGTGATTACGCAATCGCGTTGACCGCTCGCTCTGCACAAGCGTTCCCATAGCCATGCACACAGAGCCCCCATAGGCCCTGTATTGTAGCTCAACTGCTAGTTCCTGGCACGCTCTCGTGTGCTTTACAACATGAGGACAAAAATGACATCATGATTTCAATGTCTCTGGGGAGGGTCTTCTGATTGGTCAATTGCTATGCAGGGAATAATTTCCAGCCCAAAAATTGCATAGCAAATCTGCTATACAAAATAATTTTTGTATAGCAATTGGATAAACTTGTATAGCAATTTTTTTTTAGGCAACCATCATGCACATTAACACCACACACAATGACCAAATGAAATTATACTAAGGTAAGGAAAGTGTACTGTGCATGCTGTGTGGAAAACTGTGTATAGCGTGCGATACATCAGCTCAGTGCAGTGCAGTACATTGCATACACACTCACTGGGCTTACATCAGCCCAGTGCAGTGCAGTACATTGCATACACACTCACTGGGCTAGCTGGCCGGCTGTGTGTGCCTAGCCAGTGTAGCTTGGAAGAGCTGCATGTCTAGACTGCATAATTAACTGCATGTCTAGACTGCATGTCTGCATAGTTTGCATACACAGGGCTGGCTAGTGTGTGAAACATGTATGTTTACACAGCTCAGGGCGGGCTGTGTGTGAAACATGTATCTTGCATTGCAGCGCACAAGTGCGATTCATAAAAAAATTTGCATAGCAAATGGCTAAAAATACATCGCGAATTGCGATGCGATACCGGGAAAATTATTCCCTGCTATGAAACTACGTCATCATATCAAGCTAGGTCCCTTCATCACTGGGTCTGAGTCTCCAAAGTGTAGCATTTTTTGAAGCATTTTTTTTCATCAAAACAAAGACTTCAAGAAGCTAGAAAATGTGCATAACATCATCAAAATAACTGGAGACAAGGTATGTACATATTTAGATACCTTCTCTATCATTCTAGATCAATAACTTTTTGATTTGAGTTAATCTAAACCGAACGCGAAGCAATTTTCTATGACAATTCATAACCCAAAAATGTTTAAAATCGCAGCACGAGTGACCCCCCAATGACGGGACATTCCACTTTCGTACGGGGGTGATTGTGAATGTTATCGGCATTTTGTTTAAAATGAATTCTTTCTTGGTGTTTAACATCGGGATAATATTATCAAAACATATAGTAGAGTCAATGAAAATAGTTTTGAATGTATTTTCAGTTAAACTTCTGAGAGATAAAAAGTGAATTTTCAGTATTTCGTCTGTTGCAATAACCCGTTCCGGATAATCAACTTGCCATTTCATTGATGTTTTTTTACAGTGATTACATGTCCGCACGATCGTTGTCTCAATCCGTCTCAACAAGAAAAATGCGTCATTCATTGTCGATGTTTTCATAATAAATTGCACTTATTCCTCAATGTTTTGACATCTCATGCTATAACAAAGGTGCAAACTATGGAAATATTCACTGATGTTTTGTCTGAAATGCATTTTGAACTCCAAAACACTGATTTTCTAGCACGAACGAAGAGGTAAAAAAAACTAAAATCTCGGTCCCACATGTACAATAATATGTTGTGAATAAGCCTGCGTCTGCAAATATTTTAAAATGCGTCATTTATTGTCGATGTTTTCATCGTAAACTGTACTTATTTCCCGATGATGTGACATATCATGCTATAATTAAAGTGTAATCTACGTAAATATTGACCAATATTTTGTTGGGAATTTACTTTGAACTTGAAAACACTGATGATACAGGCATACAGCAAGCCTTCTTTCTTCACTTTCAGAATATATTTATTTACTTTTCGATATATTGTTGGGCTTGCTTCTTTTATCTTTACGGCCGTGAGCAGGGTAGTTTATTATATTATTAATGTAAAGCAATTTTGTTCGATATCATTATCAAGTTAATTTTAATTTGATATTATGATATTTCAATTAGTACTATACCAATGTACCTTTTTATAATAAGTAGAGACATATTAACATAAAATCAGTTATTAAATAGTCTCCTGTTTTATTTGTGTTTCCTATTTTCTCCAGGTATTTGTCCTAGGATAACTGCAAGACAACTGCAACATAATTTAGAGGGAGTTCAAGTTCTTTGTGTGCTAACGAATGGACTTGTTGCATAACAACTTTATTGTACATAATTGTTTCATGAATTATAATTCATACACACAGAGAGCAACAATAAAGCAGTGTTTAGTAAATCATTCAGAAAAAAGTATAACATGGGTTTAGTCTTAAAACTCTGAACTCGCCAATAAAACTCAATGTAATGCTTAAATCATTTCAAAAGTGGAAACTTAGTCAACAAGGTATTTTGAAATAAAAACCAGCCCAAAAGCAACTTAGGCAAATGAACTTCTGTTTGAGAATTAAAAAGTTGTTTTTAATCGATTGACAGGAGTTAAACAGAAAACAAATTTTCATAATGAAACATTGTGAAACCAAACAAAAAATCGCAAACAATGAAAGGAATTGAATTGGCAAATACTGAAGTGCCAGCAATTATATTTGTAAAATATCCACTGACAGGTGAATGGTTGAAAGCAAAACTGTAAATTAGTATAAACAAAATTGTTAGTATCAACAATTCAAAATTGTTAACAATTAACAAAATAATAAATCTAAAGGAACAACATGCATGTTTTTATGAAAAATAATGTAAAGACGACCATTGCTAACAACATTTGTCTGTGTGCCAATTACCTGAATGCAAGAGAAAAAGATAAAATAAATTAATCAAATAAAGAAAACATAAGGAATAGTAAAGATCTTCATTTATTTTTCTAAATTAGACTAACATGATTGTATGTGTTTGTGTGTGTTACATAAATATATGAGAGCTCTAATGTATAATTTCTGAACAAAGATTTGCATAAATTATCATACTAATTGACTAATTAGCATATCTAATTAATGTTTTATTACGGTTTTATTATCATCTATTATCCTTGAACATGTCTGTCAATTTTCACTAAGATTGATTATAAAGAAACGTTGAAAAACAATAAAAAAAACATCAAATTTGCATAAATTATCATGCTAATTAACTAATTAGCATATCTAATTAATTTTTAATTATGGTTTTATGAACATCTATTATCCTCGACCATGTCTGCCAAATTTCACCAAGATTGGATATAAAGAAACGTTGAAAAACAATAAAATACATAAAATTTGCATAAATTATCATGCTAATTAACTAATTAGCATATGAAATTAATTATAATTATGGTTTTATGATCATCTATTATCCTTGAACATGTCAGCCAAATTTCACCAAGATTGGATACTTGGTTTTCATTCTATCCCTGAAAAAAGATACCCATGTCCTATTGAAAGTGGTACCATCACTAAAACAATAAGAATAATAAGAATTTGACCTTTGACCTGATCAAATATTTGATGAAAATTAAATCATTGAAAAATCTGTATCTCATGAACCGTACATCCGATTTCAAAAATTCAAAGTGCATTTTGTTTCTAAAAATATAATCTAACTAATAGCAAACACCTCATTTAACAAGGAACTAAGGAAAAATATCACCTGAAATGCCTACTTATAATATGTATGTATTAACAGAAGAATGAAATGGGTTTTGATTTTTTCAAATATGTCACTAAATGGAGATATTTAAGATTGAATTGAAAAGCGTTTCGGAACGCTTTTCGATCCTAGTCAAAGAGTATCAGAATTTTGATTGATACTCTGGATTTTTCTCGCGAATGATCGGGGATAAAATCTGACATAAAAAACATTGTCTCCTTTTCTATGAAAATAGCACATGTCATTCACAAGAATCTTACAAACTAAGTGGAAATTTCTAATTTTAATGATCAATTTTGACTGGAATAGTGGAAATACATCACATTATTGTCCTTAAATTGTGAAATTTTCTTTCAGAATCACTTTCAAATTTAACAAAATGTATTTGAAAGATTACTGGTCAAGGAAAGTATGGCTCTTTGTGATGATTGCCATTTATTGCTAAAAAATTGGAGACTGAAATTGGCAACAAACTCTGGCAAATCCCCATATGTTTTGTACAAAAAACTTTCACTAGTTGATAAGGCTGTTGACGAGTCCCGGGTACCCGGGTCCCGCCGAAAAATGTCGAGTCCCGGGCGCAAAAATCGATACTCGATATCCCGAAAAAAAAAGCAAAAAAAAAAAAAAAAAAAAAAATTGATTTACGAATTTGCTGTATTTTATAAGATGATTTATTGTCATAAATGCGCTGCATTTTTGTCACTTGAATGAACATGTTTCCAGCGGCGTGACATGCCTATATCGAAATCAACAATTTGATAAATTTCGGGTACCCGGGACTCGCCTGATAAATTATCGCGAGTCCCGGGTAGTAAATATACCCGAAATCGACAGCCTTAATAGTTGATATCCTTGAGTAAGTCTTCGGCATACATAGGTTTCCCCTTTGTTTGAGTTCAACATGTTTTGTAGAATACTATCACTTATAGGTACAGTACTTTTCTATACATGTTAGCCCAACATAGTGATCACCTATGCACAGTGTAACCAACAATTATTTGGACACCCTGAAAAATAGGAAACTAACTATTTTGATAATTTTTCAAAAATGGTCTTATTTTATCTTGATTTTAACAAAGCAGCATCTAATAAATACATACAATGAATTTTAGGCAGCTTTTTACCAATCATTTTCTTCAAAATTTGTTCTAGCATCATTTAAATTAAAGTGATTTTTTCAAGGTGTCCAAATAATTCTTGGGTACACTGTAAGTCCTAACAAGGGAAACAAGAAAAGTGGTCACTGTAAACAGTTGACCTGCATCTATAGACATGTTCTATGAGACTATGACATTGTTTTTCTCTGAGGAGGTTCATTTTTGTGGGCATTAAAGGCAGGTTGGCTGCATATAGACAGGTGGCCACTAAGACAGGTTGGCAGGGTAGGAAATATACGGGGGCCGAGGGCGATTTGGAGAGTACAGACCACCATCTGGTGTATTTTCGTACTGTCAGAGTGTGTTGCCAATTTGAGGTCCCCCAAATGGCTATCATTAAAGGGGACCACCACGCAAAGAACAACACCTGTAGGCTTATCAGTGTTCGGTTTCTCGAGATCGGCAATCTGTGATCTCGATATTGTTCTTGATCTCGAAGGTGTTGGTCTTGATCTTGATCTTGATCTCGGAGCTTCTGTTCTCGGAATTTTTGCTCGAGATCAACATTGTTATTAGGTAAAACACGACTCCGTGGAGCGGATACACCCGGGCCCCCTGGGCTGCTCATAGTTGGACGGAAAATCAAGCAGCCGAAATTCAATGCAGTGATCGACGGTGTTTTGTTTACTTTGGAACAATTTGTTATATTTCAAATTAACCGAAAGCTACAAATTGATCATTGTTTGTCCTTTATTTGCCCACCATATTCCCTGCAGGTTATAAGTGGTTGAATTATAATTTATGTAGCTATAATACAATCTTCTTAGAATGGTTGTGGGTATTCTGTTTCCTTTCCTTCCTTTTTTATTCTTAATTAAGCCTGGTCTCGTGGTCTCGATCTTGATCTCGGACATATCTGATCTTGATCTCGGAGGTTCTGATCTCGATCTTGAGCTGCGGATCTTGATCTCGATCTTGATCTCGGACTGTCTGATCTTGGTCTTGATCTTGATCTCGGATCCTCTGGTCTTGGACCCAACACTGAGGCTTATATATATATGTTTTGGTACCGTTGTTTGATTTTGCAACTTATGGTTGTGTTACAATTCATAAACAATGCAATTAATCACCAAAACTTACGGAACGCACATGTAACAGGGCCTGTGGTTCAGTAAGCTTCAAACTTTTGCGAGTGCGTCATTTCTATACACGTGTACGTTTGGAGACAATCGAACATGTATGACTAGTCTTCTGCAGACCCATGAAAAATATATTATTTAGTATGATGATGCGTTTTCAAATTTATAATTTTTCTGGAAACCTTTTTTTCTGAACTTTTTGGTGGAATGGACTACTAAAATATTATCTTCCATTATTTATTAAAATAGAAAAATTATTTGTGGGTGTTGGATCCCTTTAAATAAACCAAATTTATGGTTTTGAATGGGTTAAATTACTGTGCAGTCTTTTGACACCTGTTAAATGATGATGTCACCACAATGTCTTGAACTGCTTGTTTATGTTATTCATCATGTAAAATCATGTGTATGACAAAAGTGTATCAAGGAGGCACACTTTGCAATGAGGGTAAATCTTCAACATTTGCACTTCTGGGCCGCCCCCGTTGCAAAAAGAGTTGCAATCGATTGTAAAGTTGCAATGAATTGCAAGTCGGATCATGTGACTGAATGCGCACATCTGATTGGTTAAAATGTGCATATTTTCTGACTCGCAATTAACTGCAATTTTATTATCAACTCCTTCTGCAATGGACCACGTAAGAATGAATGAACTGGAATAAAATACAATGGAATACATTGTTATAAGTTTTCTGTTGTATTTTATTATTTGCTATTTTTTTTGCACAAAACTTGCATGTAAATGAAATGGGAAAAAAGAAAGAAGATAGAATGGAATGGAATGGAATGAAACTAAAGTAGATTATGTCATAGTTAATGACTTGCACTGTAAGAATAATTGATTATGAAGTCTTTGAATGAATTATGACGTGAAAGTGAAATGCAGATAGGGGAAAAAGTAGTCTTTTTCAAGACCAACACAGCACCAATCCAACCAGGGCTTCCACCCCCCCCCAAAAAAAACAAAAAAACAAAACAAAACAAACAAACAAACAACACATTTGCTAGTTGGGCTAGAAAATTCCACTAGAACTTTGAATATCAGGCCACTTGACTTACATTACATTTTTCTTGCATGGTCACATCAATTTTCACTGGCCCAAGGTCATCGGGGAATTGCTAGTGTGATTATTTTGAGTCTTGCATATTTAAATCACAAGTTTGTAATGGACCATTCCTGTGGCATTTATGTTAGCCAATTTTCAACAATATGAATATTACAGTATGTATGTGCTCTGTGTAACTGTTACTTTAATCCTTAAAAAAAAAAAGTATGATAATGATTCTGACTTGTGATGAAAATAATAATAATTTAGATAATGATATAATCATAATGAAAATGATAATAATGACTAATAATAAATATAGAATTATTCTTGTCATTGATAGTGATAAAGAACCATTATAATTTTCAAATAAAAAAATGAATATAGGTAATTTTCAAATATATTTCTTTAATCATTATGTAAGCCATAATATTTCCTCAAAATTTTTAAACTCATGTGCCCAATAAAGGCAAACATAATACAATATGTGTGACGTGAAAAACACACTTAATTAAGTTTCACTCTGCCTACATACATGTACATTACCACATACATTGTACATCATCTACATGTATAGTATAGTCCCAATACCATGATGAAACCTATTCCTCACTTGTATAGATTCCTGCGTTCTAATCCCCCAAGAACAAATATTTAATGAATTACCCAAAAGGGCGGGATGGGTGTGTGTTTATATGCACGACACACGGCTTCAAGTGAAATTTCAGCCCAGTGACATTTACTATGTGTATTATAATGTAGAGAACTCCAGAGCTGGAATATATGTGTGCAAACACTTATGAGAGAAAAAAAAGTTGAGTTATTAGAAGTCTGGGCATGAAATCTGTTTGTGCACGTAAAAAGCTATATATAATTAGACATGCCCTTTATGAGGGAAAATTAACTTCAATTTCATTAAGGTCCAGTTGCGCTAGTATGTACAGGTAATAGGCCTGAGAACAAAATTGTGTGCGCTCATTAGACGCTCAATGAAGAAGAAGAAAAATGGAAAACCTAAAATTAAAAAAATTAATTTTTTGTTTTTTGTTTGTTGACTATATGTGAGCGGCTGTAGCAAAACCCGGCACTTGTCAGTAAAAATCAAAATGTAGATTGTCATACCATTACAAACGCCTCATCACAAGCTTTCATTTGATCCTTTGTTCTAACTAATTGGTCAATAATTGGCGAAGATATGATTGTTTAAATTTTACAATCATAGGTCTTTTACACACATTGCGTGAACTTAAAATGCCCATTTCTTCAAAACATGAAATACCGACAAGTGCAGGGTTTTGCTATAGTGGGTCACATATATACATACCTGCCAACCAGTCCGATTTTGTCATATTTAGTCCGATTTTTTACTCAAAAAAGGGTAAAAAATCGGACGAGTACGATTTTTAAGTCGGAATTTTTTTTCTTTTTTTTCTTCTTTCTTTTCACAAAGTAAATATACATGTGCATATATATACACACATGCATATACATGTAGCTCATTAAGGCAAAATATTCATGATCTTTATCATTGAAGTATTGCTCATTCAGTGTGGTCATATGTTTAAAAATAAAGCTAAGATAGCACATGTAGAGAGCATCTAGAACCCTATAGCTGGACCCCGGCCGCAAAGGACTTCGTGCTTCGCGCTCGCGATGCGCGCTTCGCTCACATGAGAGTAAGATTTTTCATTTTCAAATGTTGGCAGGTATGTATATTATGAGCCAGTGATATTGGATAGAACCTAATAGTTTCAGTGGCCCAATCTGAATGGATCTTTTATTAAATTAAACTTAAAATGACACAATTTGTTTAATAGAAAATTGTCCCATGCTTTGTTTCATTAATAAAATTGAATTTAGTTAATTTAAAAATCCCTATAATCACTCGGTCAGTACACGTGTAGCAGAAACTTGTATGTCATGTGATATAGTGTACAGATCTTTATACATTTCCGCTTGTGAGGTCCTCGTGTCAAAATTAAAGGGATCTAGTAACTTTGTTGACATGTGCAAAAGAGTGGTTGATACAATGTATATTATTTGATATGTCCACTGGGTGCTGTGTGAACATTTCAAGTTAAATGGATGTTATATGGCTGAGTAATGAGCAAAATTGCAAAGTGATATTCATTAACTCATTGCACTCACTTTGTACACGGTTTTCGCGGTCCAGTGGATAATTTAACATCTGAACTCTTCAATTGTAAATATCTTTTTAACGAAAGGGAAATTTGAAAAACCGAAACCTGTCCCATGTTTTTATTGTATACGAATACAACAAGGTATGAGAGAACTGCTAGAATTCCAATTGGATTTTGAGGATTTGGACAATGTTACTAAGTCCCTTTAAATTGTGACAAACATGTTTATTCCCTGTGTGCACTGATGAATCAATGTGAACGTGTGAATCTCTGTCTAGCATGCATACATGTATAGCAGTAGTAAAGTCACATGACGATGAGTAATTTGTTTGAATCGTGACCGAAGTTCAGCCGTCAAGTTTTATGATTTTGTTTTTGAAGGAAGTCATGATTTTTTTGCATGCCTCAAAAGAAAGTGAAACTGTATCAAGCTTTCAAAAGAACTGGATAATATTGGGTCATAACTAGAGGTGATTTGTTTTATCTTCTTTCTTGTAATGGTTGTTTCTATTGTACAGGACTGGTGACAATAAAATTGTTAAAGGGACTTAGTAACATTGTCCAAATTCTCAAAATCCAATTGAAATTCTAGCGGTTCCCTCAATCCTCATACCTTGTTGTACTCGTTAATTAACAATAAAAGCATGGGGCAGGTTTAGTTTTCAAATTTCTATTTTCGTTCAAAAGATATTTACGATTGAAGTGTTCGGATGTCAAATTATCTACGGGATCTTTTAAGCCGCGTACAAAGTGAGCGCAATGAGTAAGTGAATATCACTTTGCATTTTCGCTCATTTCTCGCCCAAATAACATCCAATTAACTTGAAATGTTCACACATTACTTTCTGGACATATCAGAT
Organism: Echinarachnius parma; assembly: GCA_037951105.1. Lineage (NCBI taxonomy): Eukaryota > Metazoa > Echinodermata > Echinoidea > Clypeasteroida > Echinarachniidae > Echinarachnius > Echinarachnius parma. Next base: position 18,082 of record JBAMJV010000762.1, read on the forward strand.
CACACCAATACGCAATTTTATTAACCACGCATCACTTTTTGCAAAGTTACTAGACCCCTTTAAGATTCAACCTGTTTACGTCTGCTTGATTTTGCCATGTCATGTATTCTCCATAGACCCTAACCAGAGTATTTTTCGGGCCAGTCCTGAATGGGTTAAACTGTCCAAAAGAAATTAATAGAAACTGAAGTATGATATTTTGTTAAAACCATGCACCTTGGATAGAACTTGGAAAGAAGTGAAATTGTATGTGTTTCTAATAAAGCGCACTGCATGACTACAACTTTTCTTTTAATACCATACAAAATACTGATTATGACATGATACTATATGGTGAAATGTGTTAAACACCATGTAGTATAATTTCATATTGAATATTAAATATAGTATGGTCAAATTAAATATTTAAGTAAACGCCATTATTCATTTTACCATGTGCAGTATAATTTTGTATTCAAAATTGAAACTGAATATTATACTACTAGTACATGTCGTGAAATGAAATGTGTTTAACACCATAATTTATTCGACCATAGTATAACTTCATATTCAATATACAAGTATAAACTCTGGACTTATGGCATGTACCTGACACAAGTCAAAGAGATAAGAATCAAAATGTGATATTCAATCGGCGAAGAGCTAGCCATGTGCGGAAGAAGCGCATGATGAGTGTTCCGATCATGGGCTGGGAAGCGGCGGAACTAATGCCGATATTTCCTCGCTTCGAGAGCTCTCTAGGGAAATCAGTGCTGCGAAATGGGATAACGGCTCTGTGAACTTCCATAGGATCGTTAACCCGATCAGGATTGGTTCCCCAAAATACTCATGAATGCTGTGATGTCTGAAGAATGCATGTTCTACCAAAATCAAATAGTCTAAAGTAAACTGGTTAACATGATATTCACATGTATTAATTTTCTTTAACACTTGACATTTTTACACCACTTGATTTTAGGACATTATGAAATTGTAATTATTTATTATCTTCTTTTTACATACAATGGCTGAATATGGTGGCCAGTTTAAAAATAAAGTAGTTTGTTATGAAACATGCCTTCCTTGCCCAAATTTGTGACACTAGCAAAAGAGCTTTTCATTTTCACTCTCAATTTAACATAAAAGAAGAACATTTCAATTTCATTTTATTAGAAAGATTATTTTGTCTATTCTATGACAAATATCCATTCAAATACCAACATATAAATCTTGTTTTGTTTTCCCCTCGTATGTATATATACAGAATAAAAGAACTTTAATACTTGTGCCTGCTTGACATTTTAATGTTGTTGTTGTAAAATTAGTATCATCTTTTATTATTTGGTGGAGACTTGAATATATGTATCACATTCAATATCTTGGAACTCAAACTAAATTTCATTTTTGTTGTGTTATTTCAAATATAATTATTTTTTTATTCTTTTGGGCGACTTGAATATATGATGACATAAACGGTACCCTGGGGTACCAGACGAAAATCCGCCATTTTGTTTAATTATTTATTTAATTTTTGGGGCTGTACTGTGGGTATAGCGTGCATACAATCGCGCGCTGCACTGCAAGCACAACGCAATACGGTTGTACTTCGAGTGGACACAAGATGGCGCTACTCAATGCGGGATACCGGGGTACAACGGTACCCCGGGGTACTGCGTGTGTCATCATATATGTATCATATTCTACCAGGGACAAAATTAAAATGTATTTTTCGGGGGCTACTTTTCAAGCCTGCTTGCTTGAAAACGGCACTCTAAAATTGTTTTACATTGAACTCTAGATGCAAATTTTCCAGGGCTCTTTTTTGGCATTTCGGGGGCTAAATCGGCCTGAGCCCTCTTGTATTCGACAGTATATCTTGGTATGCAAACTAAATTTCCTTTTTTTTGTTTTCCCCTTTGTAATTACAGTTGTTTGCTGCGCCCAGGAAGGAACTGCTTCAACTCTCGTGCCTGCTACAGAATTGACAGGTGAGCAGAGCAGAGCCATATCTTTTTTGTTTCTTTTTACTGGATGATAAATTTATAGGATTTTTGTATGCACTTATGTTCATATAACTAATTTCAAAAAGTGTGACATCCAAGGATATAAAAACAGGGGGTAGAGGAAAAATGTTAGATCTGGTTGGGTGTACTTGTAGTAAGTTGTGATAGAAAATCTGGACTAAGCCTGAGATCTGGGCCAGGTTACCGGGTTCAACCCACCGGATTTGGGCTCCGAGGTAAACTTGATGAACCCGGTTAGAGAATGATGTCTAGATATGCGCTATGAGAAAATGGTGCTTAATCTAGACCTTGTTTTTCATGATGTATCAATATCTTTCAAAGTGGATTTCAAAATTTGATCAAAAAATCAGACTTTCCTACAAAATCAAGAAATACAGCAATCAATAAGTGTGTGTTAGACAATAGCTACTGTAAGGTCACAAACATTTGCCCAGGTGACAAATACTTTGCTGGTATTTTTTTCATAAACAAAGATTTATAACCCTAACTATCAGCTATGAAATAATATCTCAAACCCCAACCAGAATATTCACTATTTGTGACTGGATATAGCAAAACCCTGCACTTGGCATTGTTAAGTTCACATAATGAAGTTAGTCAAGTTGAAACAATCATACCTTGTTGCCAAATATTGCTCAATATTTTAGAAGAAGGTATTATATATGGAACCTGGTGACGAGGCCTTTCTCATGGCTTTAAAATCTAAATTTAGATTTCTTCCGACAAGTGCAGGGGTTTTGCTATATATATCCAGTCACATTTAATGCTGATATGAAACCTTTTTTTTAAATATTGAATTTTACATTTCTTTTCGATGCTTACCCTCAGGTCTTATCAATCTAATCTATTTTTTTTCTATGTTGAATATTCTTGTCATGCAGGCGTGACAACAATGGTAGTCACCGAGACAACATCGGCTCCAAACAGCACCAACGCTACAACTGCGCAAACAAAAGCCACAACTGCACCCGCACCCGCACCTGCGTCCACCAAACCACCCATCACCAACACCAAGGTGCCCTCGACGAAGCCCCCGACGAAGCCCCCGACCAAGCGGCCCACCAATAAGCCCGACGTGGGTACAACCGCCAAGCCGGCCGGAAGCATGGGCGGTTTCAGCGCGGGAAGTTTCATCGGCGGGATCATTCTCGCGGTGGCCGTCATGGGCATCGGCTTGTGCGCCTTCAAGTTCTACCAGTCGCGACAGGACAAGAACTACCAGACGCTATAGAATCGATTGATCGAGGCAGCGTTGGATCGAGTCTCCTTCTCTTTTCATCTTCATTCATGTATTTTTCGTTAAGTGTATTGTTTCTTCTCTGTATAGTACACTCACATGTATACTGTACATTAATTATCTGATTTTTGTTTTTCTGACAAAGTGGTACGTTAAATATTTGATTTGTCCTTGTTTTCGGACCAAGTGGTGTCTATTTTGTCTTGTATCAATCTCTTTAGTACGTGTCTGAAGTATGTTTTTATTCTTCTGATACATGTGATGTCAATTCTAATAATGTCTCTGACGTCTGTCGGGTCTGAATTCTTAGTCTATGTTTTTCTCACAAAGTTTTGTTTGTTTTGTCCAGTGTCTTTTTATGCCTCCGCCAACGAAGTGGCCGGAGGCATTATGTTTTCGGGTTGTCCGTCCGTCCGTCCGTCCGTACGTACGTCCGTACGTACGTCCGTCCGTCCGTCCGTCCGTACGTACGTCCCGTTTTCGTTCTCGCGATATCTCAAGAACCAGTTGACGGATCAATTTCAAACTTGGTATGAGTGTACATATTGGGGTGACAATGATCTGATTAGATTTTAGGGGTCATGAGGTCAAAGGTCAAGGTCACAGGACTCAATATATATACAAAAATGCCTCGTTCTCGCGATATCTCAAAAACTGGTTGACGGATTAAATTCAAACTTGGTATTAGTGTAGATATTGGGGTGGCAATGATCTGATTAGATTTTGGGGTTCATGAGGTCAAAGGTCAAGGTCACAGTACTCAATGTATGTGTAAAAAAGCCTCGTTCTTGCGATATCTCAAGAACCGGTTGACGGATCAATTTCAAACTTGGTATGAGTGTACATATCGGGGTGCCACTGATCTGATTAGATTTAGGGGGTCATGCGGTCAAAGGTCAAGGTCACAGGACTCAATATGTATGCGAAAATGGCTTGTAATGGCAAAATTTCAAGAACTGAATGTCGGATTTCAATCAAACTCGGTACCTGATTGTATCATAAAGAGTTAAAGTAGCCATAAAATGTTGGAGTCATGAGATTGAGGTCAAGGTCACGGGACTCATTATGCATGCAAAAAAGCTTGTAATGCCAAAATCTCAAGAACTAAATGTCAGATTTCAATCAAACTTGGTACCTGAATGTTTTTTAGGGAGCCATCAAAGATTAGGATCAGATGGTTAAGGTCACAGGACTCCAAATATATGAAAAATATTTTTAAAAATTAAATCAGTGCATGTTAATTTGGGCTTGATATTAAAATCGCGTAATAGCGGAGGCATAATTTTCGATTGCGCGCAATCGAAGATCCATCTAGTTTCATGTGTGTGAATCTCTCTCTCTCTCTTTCCTTTATCTGTTTATAGTGTGATGTGTAGATGTTTATTATATCTCTTGTGTGTTTATTTCGAAAGTATTATACAAGTTTTCCTTTTTTCTTACAATAAAGTGACTCGAGTATAATGTGTGAGTGCGTGCTGACCTTGACATTTGGCATTATGTTTATTCCAAACCCTACAGAGTGTAAAGGATTATTAGAGTTTGTATTAATAGATATCCATTTATTTTATTTGTTAAAAGTTTGTGTTTCGAGTTGTTTTCTTTTTCTTTTCTTAGAGTTAAATTATTATAGTTTATAGAGGTCCTCTCTAATTATGTGTGTGCTATAATTGTTTCTATGGTCATCACAAAATTGATGAGTACCAATTATCTAAACATTAGTTTGTCTCGGGTATCCTATGAATAATTTAGTACATTTCAGATCATTTTTTGACATGTTTGTGCTATAAGACATTATGGACACACACAAAAAAAAACCCACATAATATAACAAACAAAATTAATTTGATACACTTTTGACAAGTAACATACATGTAGTGTATAAGATTCAGTTCTGTATTCCACTATGCAGGCTAATTAGAACAATAAACAGGCAAACAAATGGATACAAAAAAATCATTTAAATATTACGAATGAAATTGTTTACAGTTTGTGTACAATACAACTGTGCATACAAATGTATGCCAATATCTATATTAAAGTTATAATATAACTAGCATAATATGATTAACATGGATGATATGATGTATACAGGGTTTTAACACTGTGTGTACATTGTACAGTGTGTATACAATATTCCAAAGTATCCAGCCCTATCAGGCAGTGATCAAGACACATAAACACATACACACAAAACATCAATACAAATAACACATATTTTGTAAATTTATTTATAAAGGAAACATTTGAAATGTTGAATATTTTACCCACACATGCACTTATATGTACAGTGTATCCAAGATACAGTCATGTAATATACATTTATATAGCAATGAACGCAGATTTATTGCAAAGTGTGCAGTCTGATAATGACAAACAAATCAATTGAGTTGGCACCAAACGGGATAGAATGCCACAAATCAATAGCACTTTGGGGTACAGCTGTGTGTTTCAATTTCAGTCTTAGCCCCACTCGGTATGTTAACCCACTAACTACTAGGACCCAATGGACAACACGTACATGATCACTTCTATGTGAATGCTGATGATGATGATGATGTTTATATCAACATTATGTGAGACACTGAGACCAAACAAGTTAAGTGTGGGTAACAGCTGATGTTTTGAACCAGTACAGCGACAGTTTTTTCTTCTTTTTTTCAATCGCAGAATTCATTCATTTCAGTTCTTGTTTGAATAGAAATACATGTAGTATTACACCAAAAAAAGCTCACTACACAGGCAGGCTGAACAGCATACAGAGCTGTACAATGTATGCACATGTACATGACTCTGACTATATTTACAATTTACATGATGATAATACAGTCAAACCTGTGTATAGTGACCACCTATACATTGAAACAAGAAAAGTGGCCACTTGCTGACAGGTGACCTCTATAGAAAGTTTCCTTAGCATTGTTTTTCTCTGGTTGGCTGATATAGAAAGGTTCCATGTAGTGCATTGTTTTTATCTGCAAGGGACCTCTCTTGGTGTCCACTATAGACAGGTTGGCTGCTATAGACAGGTTGGCTGCTATAGACAGGTTGGCTGCTATAGACGGGTGGCCACTAAAGACAGGTTCGACTGTATTCAAGCACGGTTTTGACCCAAGGCCGCTGGTTACGAATGGTTATCCTTTTCGCTATACAGCACGAGGCATGACATTGCATGGCAACGCTTGTTGCTATGAAACTATATACTGTATGATAAGATAACAGTATGTGTGTGATAACCTGGTTTTCTCTCTTTACGATAAATGCACTCATACCGGTACACAAAAAGACATTTGGATTTTATGTTGGTATCTTGTTACCTATTCAGTATGTGTGATGTGTTTATGGCATTAACGCTAACCTATCAACTTGACTATTTATTTGGCTGATCTTTTTTAACTTCTAAGTATTTTGTTTAAAAGCTTTCCACAAGAAATTGAAATGTTCATCTTTCAAAAGTATTTGTCCATCCAATTTTTATGTTAAAATTGTACATACAGTTAAAAAATATAAAAATTCAACATTTTTTAGAGAAATTGTACTCTATTCTATTTTCCATACTGGGATTGTTATAAACCGCGTACTGAATGTAATCTAGTCATGATATATATACAAACTATGAATGTAAATTTGTGTTTTGAACTAATGCTTCTTTTAAATTTTGTACAGCATGCAATATTACACCATTTGAATGCATGTGCATGCAAATACATGTTTACAAAGAATTAATTTTGTATGATTGGCTGATAGTACAAAAACAAGTGTTATTGCAATTTCCAGGTATATCCCACAGGTTTAAAGGAGTTAAAGGGTCAAAGTGATGATAGAATTTTTTTTTTTTATTTCTTGACAAAAAAGAGAATATTTAACTGTCATTCCAAGCTTTTCTTTCAAATATGATAAGCTGTACAGTGTACACATAATTATACAGTATCTGTTCAAGATTGATTCTGTCATTCAATTTTGTGTCTCCATCCAAATTTTACACTCAGTTTTTCATTACCTCACAAACAAATTATTTCTTGAAGTGCCCTCTATACCAAAAAATAACTACCCCTTTAATCTAGCTTCTATCCACACAAAAACAATACAGGACAAAAAGTCACAATACAAAAGAAGATAACATTTCGAAGTGTGTAGCATCATGTACGCATTGTTTGCGGTTTTAATAGATTCTAGAAAATATAGAATGACTTAAATGTGTGTCAGTGTAGTGTACTACTTTTAATATACACATTGATGTGCCTTGAACAACATTGTTTGAAAGTTTTCCTTCTTTATTAAAGGTGCCCTGTACAGCTTAAACTTTGATACGATCAATTTCAGAAATGCTGAATTAAAAATTGTTTGTTTGTTATTTAAAAGTTAATAAGTGTTCTTTTGTCTAAAGACAATTAAGAGAGCTACTTCAGAATAGAAACCAACTAGGGTTCTACCCCTACAGAAATGTAAGCATGTGGCAAGCTAGCGGCTAGCCCGTGACTAGCTGCCGGCAAGCCTTAATGGGCGATCTCTGCTGAAATTGTGAGCGTGCAGCTGTTTTTGAGGGTGTCAGAATAGCGTGCGGAAATAGTCTGCAAGCTTAGTTTCAGCAGAGATCGCCTATTAAGCTTACCACAAGCTAGCCATTAGCTTGTGACACACTTACCATTTCTGTAGGGGTACACATACATGTATGTTTGTCAAGATTTACATGTATGATTGGAGGAGGAAAAAGATTGTACATGTAAGTAATAACGATACCGCTTGGAAGGTTGCTATAGTGTTTTGTAATTTTTAGAGCACTTGAAATACTTAATCTACTTGGTAGAAACAACATTTAGAACCTTGAAAGTGAAATATACTGATTCTATCGAAGGTCAATCAACAAATATTTATTTTCATGTTGTAACTCTATAAATGTACAGTATTTGATAGTATTACAGATGAGAAATTACCATGTAATGTGTTGGAATGTTTGCTTTCAATGACTGGATGATTTTCCTGTACTGCAAATGTACTTATTTAATTAGAATTCATCCTTTTCTATAAAAGAAAAAAAGAAGAAGAAGTGCATCACTGTTTAATTACCTAGCTATTCTACGTTACAAAGCTTCACTGCACTTGTTTTCTGGATGATTATATTAAGATTATTTTCATAATTTGTTTCAGTTTCTCACCAAAGCTGATTGTGATTTAAATGGATTCCACAAGAAAGGTATTGTGCGATTCAAGAAGAGACGATCTGTTGAATAGAGATTCTTAATAAGCACAAGTTTACCAAAAATTGTCAACCTATTTATCTGTGAAATGTTAATGTTTAGTTAAATAGTTTATTTTCACTTTAGTCTTGTAACGTTTATATTATGTTGCTATTTATTGTTTTTAGATTTGATATAGAATATGTTTGTACACCTTCATTTAATTGTTTTAATGTACAGTAGATATATATGTGATAAAACGAGACTGATATTTTGAGATGTTAAGGCTCATAGTTAACAAAATGTAAAGAGTTGTACATTTTGTAAGATGATAGCATTGTGATATAGTATATTGTAGAATAGTGTAAATTGTGAGAAATTAAAATCAACTCATAATGTATTGATCTTCTTTCATAGTGCAATGTGGGTTTAAATGTGTATTATGAGTTTGCTAGTTCACAGTTTTGAATAGTTTTAGACATTTTGCAAGTTAAAAAACACTGATGTGTTCATTTTAAAGATCTGGTAATGTTTGACTGAAGGTCTTATGAATCGATGTATGTTTAATAATTTAATTTCTGTAATTTACTTAAACAGTTTTTAAATGAATCGCCAAGTAGTGGAAATAATTCATTATGTAATTGTGCAATATTAATTTTAAAATCACCTCATATTTTGTGCTCATCACAGTTCAGTATGTAGCCATCAAAATATTGTTTCCTTAATATAATATACAGGTTTAATTTGTTCCTGATATTGGATATAACTTATATGGCTTTTAAAACAAAAATAACCATCCCATATACAAGGTAAATATGATAATCGAGGAAAGAGTCTTGATGGAAACATCTCATGTTATTTGGCATATATATCTTGTTTTGTTCTAAAAGAGTACCAAAGTGTGATTATCTCATCGACTCATTGCCATTGGTTACGGTTCTACTAAACAATGTCGGGCAAGCCAAAATGAATGACTAATAACAGTTGCTAAGAAGGCAATCAGTCAGCTCCAACCTACTATCAAAAGCCCTCATCAAAAAGAACAAGTTGTTTTTATATTAAAAGCCATTACTACTTGTAGACAACATAAATATTTAATTGCAGAAAAAACATTTACAATACATTTGTAGGCGTTGCGTCTTCAAGCCCGCTTGCATGAAAATAGCACTCGGCAATTTGTTTTTGCCTGGAAGTGCAAGAAAATTACCTGAATTAACATTTTTAGGGGTTAAACCACTTCTTTGGGATTTTACATAAAAAAGAAATGTGATGTTATTACTATGGTACTCTTCCTGCTGTTTGAATAGATATTTACAGGTTTATGTACATGTAGTGTACAATTTTTTGTGTAGTTGATATTTATGATTTAGTGTTAGCTTGTTGAAGCACTTGCAATATTTACCATCCAACTCTTATCCATTCCTTCTATAAATAGTTATTTGTATTGGAATATGATATATTGTTGACAATAAAAAAAGAAGCCTTTATCAACAGCTCTGAATTAATTGCCTTTTTATGTTGTGTGTGTGCATTTTAATTAATATTTTATTTTATATTTTGGTTAATTGTTAATTCGTCAAGAACACAGATGCCCCAATTTAATCGCGTCTCAAATGAAAGCTAGAAATTAAAGGGATAGTCGAGTTTTGGTAAAGAGAGTACAGTTTTTGTCAAACTGAATTTTAGTAACCAAAACCTGCAGCATTACATTACAAACTAATAGTTATGACTCCACCATGCTCGAAAGGAATGCGAAATTACAAATGACTAAGTAAAAAGCCTGTTATCATTCAAACAGAGCCGTTCAAACTCAAGATGGCGCTCTCTAAAAACTTTAAATAAAATATTGTGCATGTGATGGCTCGTAAAAATAGTGATTACATCAACAACTATTAAACCAGAACGTCAATGACGTAGCGCTCATCCGGCATCTCGCAACATCAAATATCGCAAATTTCATGTGGTACACTTTTCAACTGGTCAAAAAATAAAAATGTGATGCCCTGGAAGGGACATAAAAATTAATAAAAAAAAAATAAATAAATAAATTTGACGCCCCAGAAGGGACATGGGAAAAAAATAAATAAATAAAAACAAATAAAAAAAAATAAATTAAAAAAAAAATAAATAAAAAAAAAAAAAATAAATAATAAAAAAAAATAAATAAAATAAATAAATAATAAAAATAAATAAATAAATAATTACCATAGTTAATTCATGGAGAAAAATTCTGTGTAGAAGTTTAGTGTACCAAAGTTAGCTCTACCAGATAAAGCAAACCAAATCAAAATCGGACGAGAAATGAAGGAGAAGAAGCATTTTTTGTGATTTTGGGAATAAATTTGCATAAATTACCATAATTAATTAATGGAGAAAAATTTCAAAATTCTGTGTAGAAGTTTAGTGTACCAAAGTTAGCTCTACCAGATAAAGCAAACCAAATCAAAATCGGTCGAGAAATGAAGGAGAAGAAGCATTTTTTGTGATTTTTGGAATGAATTTGCATAAATTACCATAATTAATTAATGGAGAAAAATTTCAAAATTCTGTGTAGAAGTTTAGTGTACCAAAGTTAGCTCTACCAGATAAAGCAAACCAAATCAAAATCGGTCAAGAAATGAAGGAGAAGAAGCATTTTTTGTGATTTTTGGAATAAATTTGCATAAATTACCATAATTAATTAATGGAGAAAAAATTCTGTGTAGAAGTTTAGTGTACCAAAGTTAGCTCTACCAGATAAAGCAAACCAAATCAAAATCGGTCAAGAAATGAAGGAGAAGAAGCATTTTTTGTGATTTCGAATAAATTTGCATAAATTAGCATATATAATGAATTTCACAATTCTGTGTAGAAGTTTTAAATCCCCCTCCTAGCCCTATCTTATGAAACAATCAGAATCAAAATCGGTTGAAAAATAACGAAGAAGAAGCATTTTGAAAACTGGACGGACGGACGGACGGACGGACGGACGGAAGGACGGAAGGACGGAAGGACGGAAGGACGGACGGACGACGGACGCCACGGCATGGCATAAGCTCATCGGGCCCTTCGGGCCGGATGAGCTAAAAACTTCTTTTGAACATTTTTGAAAAGAAGCATTTAAAAAAAAAATTTACGGTTGGTTCAAAATTAACAATTGTGGGGCCCCACATTTATTACAAATGGTTACGTTTATGGACATTTCAGCCGTTTCTGAACCGATTTTGATCAAATAAAGTTTATTCTGTAATTAAAATCACAAAAAAATTATCATGTGTAGCGCCCTCTATACCAAAACTCAACTATCCCTTTAACTTTCTGTTTGATCTTCGGGCAATTAAAATCAAGTTTTAGTGGCACAATACTTAAATCTGGTGGCCCCAAACATGAACATAAACATTTGATATGTTTATCAAAAGTTATTTTTCACCGGTGTATTATAGAGTACCAACAAACAAACACAAAAATGGCGACACAAGCATATCACTGTCAGTAGTTCATCTCCAATGCAATCATGTGCATTGATGATTGTTTTTATTTTTTATTCCAAACACAGTGACTTCATTGATATAATAGAGACATGTTAACAAAATTCATGAGATAGAAATATAGTAAAATCATGTTACACATATTTGTATATAATCTCTGAAAAAATGTGTCTTATTTTTGTACTTTGAATTCATACTCGAGCTTGCCTATGAAAAACTAAACTACATGTTTATAAAGGAACAGTTTTGTTGTGGTTTTCGACTAAAACTCTCAAATTTCAGTCATGAGACAGTGTTATTGTTATAATTAGACAATCTGTTAAAGTTATATTTGTTTCAATGAAAATATCAGTCGCTTCTGGACAATTTCCGTCTTGGAAAAGCTTTATTAACTAGCCTTGTGCCATAGGCAGCACATGGCTAGTGTGCTCCCTAGGGGGTTGAAAAGGTACACAATGTCATTGTGTCGGTTTGAACTGTACTTGACGACCACGGGTAATAATAGCGCCGGGAATGTCACGTCACATGACAAACTAAATCACAGCTGTTATGTTTTTTTCTTTTTCTGAAGGTTCTAGAACCCAACCATAACAAAACTGTCCCTTTAAAGGGGACATCCACCCTGGAAGAGATTTTGCTTTCTATGAAAGAAGATTTTTGTAAAATTTCACATTACATGTACATACAACACAATGCAGGGCAGCTCGGTAATGAAGTCACGATCGACGGCCATTTTTAAAGAGATACCACGATACATTTCCAAATGAAGTTCAAATATCTGAGTTGTTGCAGTACCTTTCCTGATTCTTGACCAGTTTTAGTCATATTTTGCCCAGAGGTACATGTATCTTTTCGTTTATCTTTCAATAAAAACAATTATTTTCCAGGGTGGAGTCCCCCTTTAAGCATTTATAAAAGCATAGACATTCATTATTTTGTAAAGGAATTCCTTTGTTCAGGAGGGAACCTTTCATCCCCTGGAGGAACATAAATTCCTGCATATTAGGTTGATGCCTACATGTATGTTTAACTCCTTGAGTGCCAAGCTCGCATTTTTGCGAGTTACAACACACAAACGCCATAGAGCATCAAAATCCCTGGCACGTTAAGAGTTAAAAGAATCTGTCACGGAACCAATTAAAGATAGAAATGCGTACAAACTATGCAAACCGGATACCCACTCACAAAATACTTCATTATACAGTAGTATATCAATATGCTACACCTACTATTGCTTTTAATATTAAACAGACATGGATTTTGAATGATTTGAACATCATACTATTTTCTTGAATAGCAATACGAAGACAAACTTATATTTAAAGAAGACTATTTAAAGTTGTATATATTCAATTTTGTACTTACAATTCATACAAAGATGGCTATCACACATTAAAGGAACCTTCAAATTAGGACTGAGTTGTCATTTTATAGAACAAGAACAAATATATCACATGAGGGGTTTAATTCTATGAAGCCATTTTCAAATCAAACTACACTAAAGTACACCACAATAATAATATCACCAATATATCATTATATTATTGTCTTACAAATGTTATGCGTTTCCACTGCTTTGTAGTAGGTTTAATTGCTAACTATCTTGAATTGGTACAAGTGGCTTCATGCCCCTTTTGCTTTAATATTATAAACCCATCAGATAATTTAGCTTACTGTTTTCGTTTACTGTTTGAAATTAAACTACACAATGTTTCAAATTCTCTGCAGGATTTCAACTATTGAATTGTATTAACTAGGAAACAGTATATTAAATTGATTGTTTGCAGTAACTCCAGTCACCAACACTACAATTTATGTTAGCATAGATTTGTTGTAATATTCCTATAAAATCGATTCAAAATTTGATCTAGTTTTAGTGAAACATCCCCCCCCCCTCCCCCCCCCCCTCCCCCCCCCCCCCCCCCGGTCATCGGCCGAATAACGCACATGAATTTGAATATGTTTGTGAACGGTTCCATCTACCTAGCTTAATGAAATTTACAGATTGAACAATAATTTCAAGCTTATTTATACATCAAGTAAAGCTACATTGATTGTACGGAACAAAGTTGTGGAAAATGGCATGAAAAAACACAAGAATGGATATTTAACAAATGTGTGTAATAGTAACTCACACAACTTTGAATTACCAATTAATGTTATTTGAGGCTATTTAATTCAGATCTAGACACATTAACAAATACCAATAATATCGTACATTTCATAATTTCAGGTCCTACGATTATCAAAAGCTGTAATAAATGTCTATTGATCATCAACATAAAATGATATGAATATTTCTGAAAGAAACAACCCTGAGACACATACATTATGTACACATAATGGGTGGAATTCACAAAGGAGGTTTGTAGGAGGTTTGTACAAACCATGGTTTGACAATGATTTACATCTATGGAATGCTGCTCACATACCGTAAATTGTAAATCAACATTGTTAACAAGTATGGAGTTTACATTCCTTCTCCATCAGTTTACAAATGGCATTCCATAGATGTAAACCTTGGTCAAACCATGGTTTGTACAAACCTCCTACAAACCTCCTTTGTGAAATCCACCCTTTGTCTTTAAGCCATCATAATTACATTCACATCCAGTTTTGTACCATTCAAATATATAAGAAATGACAAATATGAAGAACAAAATACTTGTACAAATGTTAATACAAGTCCTATGTTGAAACATTTTTGGTAACCGTAAGCATTCAGTTATTGAATGCGTGTTTATTGAGCAAGAAATGAAGAGAGCAAGAGAGAGAGAGAGAGAGAAAGAAGCAACAAAATAGGAGATTTTTGTTTTTTGTTTTATACATCAAGTTCTCTGTTTATGTATGCATACATACATGTGTAGCTGTAAGTATACAAATTAATTGGAATTTGAAAATGAGCATATATATTAAAACATTCAACAAATGATAGGAAATAATGTATATAGGACAAATTCCAAAAATTTGCTAGTTCTTTCAAAAGTCTGTAAGAAGTTTTATGGCATTATTTACATTTCGGTCAAGATGATTCTGATTTTTTTTTTGGCAATTTTTGAAATTCACCTAATCATCTTTATTCATATAGACCACTATAGACCACTAGCACTTGCCCGCTTACCCGGGGCAAGTAAAAATTGGTGTTGGGCAAGTAAATTTTAATAAATTGTCTAGTTTGCATGCCCGATCGGGCAACTGAATAATTGTTCAGCTACGAGAGAACAATCTTATTTAGTAGTAAGAGGGCAAGTTAATTTTATATTGGGGCAAGTAAAATGTCAAATTTTATGATTTCACTTGCCCGAACGGGCCAGTGCAGAAAAAAGTGTGGAGGCTTGTATAGACCTATAGAAAATAAAGTCTGGCGCTGTTTTTACTTTTTTAGAGCATACATGTAGTTGAAATCAGTACTGCCCTAATCTGACAAAAGGAAGCAACTGACAATTTGATGGATAGTCTTTTTACTTGTTTTGGGGTAATTAAGATATGCTCTACTCAATGGTGAACAAATTAAAGTCACCCGAGTGACAATCCATTTATGAGAAATTAACAGGTCAAAAGGAAGTAACTGCACAAATATCATCATAAAAATCCTCATTTACAAGAAAACTACCAATTGTCAGTTGCTTCCTTGTAGCAAAAACACTAAAAAAGCATTAGGGGAAATCCTTGTCAAAACAAAGAAACACATAGATCGTGCCCCCTAATAATTGTGACCGGCTATAGCAAAACCAGGGCACTTGTCGGTAAAAATCAAAATGTAGATTTTCATACCATTAGAAAGGCCTCATCACAAGCTTTCATTTGATGCTTTGTTCTAACAAATTGGTCAATAATTGGCAAAGATATGATTGCTTCAATTTTACAATCTTTCGCAAGTCTTTTACACACATTATGTGAACTTAAAATGCCAATTTCTTCAAATCATGAATTACCGACAAGTGCAGGGTCACAATTTCCATGCCTCCCCTATCTGTCAGACCGGTAGGTCTATGGTCTGACCATGCTACACAACTAGGGTTGGAATGCTCCCTATGGCTATGGAGTATCCATTGTGATTTCATGTTCATGTACTGCATTGGAAGAAACACACATTTCAAATCACTTGGATGGAATGCTCAAAAGGGAGTGGAAACTGTGCATATATATATGTGCATGTTATTTGGAATCATCTTCTTTGATAACGTCTTTAAAAGAAGTCAAGCTCGAGAAAACATTGTAAATCAGAAAATAACATAAAAGAAAATTGGGCTCCCTCACTACTTACATGTACATGTACATATGTACATCTGTTTTCAGTGTATAATGGTATTAATTTATATATGAAGATTCAAATTGGAAATATGAAAAAGCGTTCACTGGTTATTAAGCAACAATGGTGAACTAAATTTCATCACACATTTCCACTTCATAAAAACTCAAGCTACCAACAATGTCACTTTGCGTTCCCATACTATCTTGATTGAATACATGGCTCTGAAACATTTTAAAACAATAGTTGGGAATTAAAAGTTTTGCAGAATAAACGCAAACATTCAAAATCAGTACAAAACACTATTTTCTATTAAATACGCACAGACATTTAACGTTACAGCTTCTTGGCAAATTATATGTTGCAATATTTTTTGCAGTAAGGCTACAATTCAGTGCTTTTTTCTTCTTCAAAAGCGTCTGCTCTTAATCCCACATTAAATTTTATTTTATTTTTTAAAACTGCCACCTCAGAATGTTTTAATGCTCAATGATCGATTCAAAATGTGATATGCTCTCTCCAGTAAATATACTTGCCTTTTGAAAATGGCCTGCTTTTAGTGCCATTTTCAATTTGATCTATTTCTAATTTTAGACTCAATTGTTTAATGCTCAATAATGATAATATTCAAAATGTGAAATTTCCTCTACAGCATATATACTGATATTAAGCCAATCTTGCATGATATCCAGTGGATAAGCATTTTTTTTTTTTGCGACTGAAGAATGCGAGATTAAAACCCGCTGTGCAAAAAGCCCCAAATTATGCAGCAGCATTTCTGGAAGAATCCTGCAACAAACCCATTAAGACACAGGAGCGCAAGTATCTTTTATACTTCGTAACTTTGTAAAAAATAAGCAGCTACGAGTTATAAAAACGAAACAAAAATACAATAGCATTACTACGGAAAGACTGAGTTTTCCTGCTCTTTTACATCTTGCATTCTGAAAGTAAGTGAGAGAGAGAGAAATAAAGAAATACATGTACTATAAAAAATAATTAAAAATAATAAAAATTATGAATAGATTACATCATTTTAATAGGGAAATACACCTCACTGTCGTAATCAACTAAATACACAATTTCATTTTCCCCTATTTCGTAGTATTTTATACAAGACTCAGATATTGTCAGCTGCGCACATACTATTAGACGTACATGTATAACCCAACACATTGGCCCGGATTCACAAAGGAGGTTTGTACAAACCATGGTTTAAACCGTGGTCTACATCTATGGAGTGCCATTTGTAAACTGATGTAGAAAGAATGTAAACTCCTTACTTGTTAACAATGTTGATGGTACACATTTACTAAATGCACCAAATGAATGTCTGTCCTCTCAGATGGCGAAATTTGCTGGTTATCAAGCATTAACAGTCATATCATTAGAAATTATAAAGTGTTTTTATTTGTCTACGAGCAGCACTCCATAGATGTAGACCATGGTTCAAACCATGGTTTGTACAAACCTCCTTTGTGAATTCCACCCTCTGTGGCTAAGCCTGATAACGCAAAGAAATCTATTAAAGACTGCTTTAACCCATTCAGGACTGGTCCACAAATACTCGGGTAGGGGGTCTTTATGTAGAATACATGTTATAGTAAAATCAGTTTTGTCTTGAATAGGTTTTATGATCTTCATTCACTATCAAGTTGAACCATACATGTACGTAACTCTTCTTATTATATGAAACAAATCAATGGTTTATTTAAAGGTAGCGAATATTTGATTTGGTTTCTTTAAACAAATTTTTAACATTGACAGGAAATAAAAACATGATGGAATGACAGTCAAATGCATTGATGTTGACAGACATAAAAAGGAAAAAAATACTTCTCTTGCAAGTCATCACGTGAAAAAGAAGTTCCTGTATTTTCATGGAAAAGCAGAATTCACAATATCATCAAGGCAAAAATCATATTTAAAAACAAATAAGAAATTGAAAAAGACAAATGGAAGAAACCAAAATCTGGTATAAAGTATACACTGCTCTGCTAGCTTCAGCATGGATTCAACAAATCAATTGTTTGTAGCTAACGCAAGATAAAACTATAAAATCAGTCATTCATAGAACAACATGGATAATAATAATTATCGCTCGTTCATGGACCACAAAATTAGTCTTTCGTAGTGCAGGATGTAGCAAAACATTTGATTATAAATCCAGTCATTCATAGAACAACGCAGACTATACAATCTGTCGTTCCTGGACTACGAAATCAGCCGTTCGTAGAAGAGAATGTACGCCTGCGCATTGAGGACTTTGGACTCGCTCGCCTCCGTAACGTGCGTGTCGCTCACGTGGTACCACTTCCCCGGGGGCACGGTCACGTTGCGTCCCGCGTGGAACGGCAACACCGCACTCTGGATGTGGTTGCGCTCCGGCAGGCAGTGATTCGCCATTGAAGACGATGACGAGTTAGAGTTGATGCCACTTTTCGTCCGCTGCAACGAAGCGGGCGACGACGACCTCAGATTGTCTCCGTTCTCGCCATCGCTAACTCCGTCCTCGTTCTTCCTCGTCGCCGACATCCGCGACTTCTCACGCAACGCAAACCGCTCCCCCTCGCTTTTCTCATTCCTCGCGCAAGTCTCGTTTAGCAGGTTAAGCGTCCGTGGTATGCCCAGCGTGTAGAGGTTCAGCTTCTGGTTGGGCTGTCGCACCTTGACGAATGCGGTGTAGTGACCGAACTGTAACCGGCCACTGTGCTCAACCACGCCATACAGGCTGTACAGCACTCGGTTCTCGCTGTTTGCAAA
The DNA here is from genome assembly GCA_037951105.1 of Echinarachnius parma. Classification (NCBI taxonomy): domain Eukaryota; kingdom Metazoa; phylum Echinodermata; class Echinoidea; order Clypeasteroida; family Echinarachniidae; genus Echinarachnius; species Echinarachnius parma. The sequence continues at coordinate 36,978 of JBAMJV010000762.1, forward strand.
TCTCTGGAAGACAGAATAAAAATGGCAAAGTTAGAATGAACGTAAACCAGGGTTCCACACTTTACTTTTTTGTCAGTGGCCCAGTCGGGTCAGTGAAATAATTTCTTCCCCTTTTTTGATGGCCCCCAAAAAATATTTACTGGCCCAAAAATTTTGTTTTATGAGCAAACTTTCTACGATTCAAAATATCACTCATTCCTGATCAAACCTGTGATTATATATGAAGCATAACATGGAAGAAAACAAAAATTGTTGAATCTTGTCAATGTCGGGTTGAAAATCTGCAAAATCAAGAAAATACTCGCAAATTTCATTGTCTGTTGAAACAATATGGTTTATATTGTGAAGCGTGCAAAGACTTTTGTCATATATTTCAACATTGTTTCTGGAAATAGAAAACAAAAAAGCTTTACTAATGCTTATTACTTTGACTGTTACATACGACCTTCCATCCTTTATTATGCAGAAAGGCACTACTCACCCTACACGCTGTACTGCAAAAAGGTGCTATGTCCAGGATCAGAGGAAAGTCAATATGTCTCGTTATCTTCCTCAGGTTGTAGCCCACCTGTAAAGATATACAAAATTTAAAAGAAAAATGGTACATTCAATATCTTGCTCTCTCGATTTGTATCACATTTAATCTTTTGACCTTGGGAACCGAGTGGGTTGTGTACAAAGTCTACAGGGATTTCATAAACTCGTAGGGAACGTGTTAAAGGGGAAGGAAACGCTGGAATTTCCGCTTGCTGTTACTGATAAGTGCAGAATTCCTGTCACTTCAAATCATATATTTCCTCTTGGGTATCACTAATAATGGAAATAATCAATGTATTTGAAAACAAGTTTCTAGTGGCCAAGTGATATTTGACCTCTCATGCTGGAATGTCTGCTTGCGATTACTGATAAGTGCAGAATTCCTGTCACTTCAAGTCGCATATATTTCCTCTTGGGTATCACTAATAATGGAAATAATCAATGTTTTCGAAACCAAGTTTCTAGTGGCCAAGTGATATTTTGAACTCTCAAGCTAGTTTGAAGTTATTTGAAGAGGTAATTGAAGGCTGGAATTTTGGATTGTTGTCATGTTTTCCAACGGTTCCGTACGAAACATCATCTGAGGATGCACTATCACTGTTGTTGAATCTGCTGCTATGTCAGTGGTTATGTAACCCGCTTTTGTTAGTGCACACTAAGCCCTGCTAACCCTACAAGCATTGAACAGGGAAAAATAACACTACTTTTAAAGACTATTAACGAGAAAATGGCTGATCATTCTCTTACCTGCTGGAACCTCTTGAGGTGCAAGGTCAGGATGGGAGGTGGTTGGTGGATCAAGAGCTGCTTGCTGGCATCCGTGTACACAATCTTATTCTTCCCTCCTTCTTCTGTCAATAAATACAATCGGTTCAGACATATATAGAGAAACTGACCAGAAATAGACAATATGAATGAAAAAGAGCAAAGAAAATGGGATTCCTACAGGATTCCAACCCGAGACCTCCGGATTGCTAGACCGGTGCTCTTACCAGCTGAGCTATATAAAACCCTAGTATGGTGTTCGTCCTGGAAACCCCTTAATTTTCATTTAATCTTCATTAAATACAATTGGCATTCAATTCACAAATTGATCTACCTTAAAAGTACAATATTAATTGTGACTGGATATGTGACCGGCTACGGCGAAACCCACCACTTGTTGGACATAAATCAAATTTGAGATTTATATATCATTTGAAAGGACTATTCATCAGCTTTAATTTGATACCTATTCCAATTAATTTAGATAATAATTGTCAGAGTTATGATAATTTTTATATCTCATAATGCGGTAAGTTGAAACTGAGATCTCGACGATTCAAGTACGACAATTACAATTAAAACCATGCATAATTGTTTTACAAAATCATAAATGACTATGCACTGGATTAATATTTCAAGTTAATTTACTTTGCACTAAAGAGAGCAAACGTTTATCTTGCTCGTTATGTCAAAATCTTCATTTTGACCCTGAGACCAATTTTCAAGTTTGGAAGCCCATAACTGGAAAACATAATTACCAACAAGTGGTCGGTTTTGCAGTAGCTGGTCACATAATAGCAAAACCTTGCACTTGCCGGTAACAATTTTAAAAAATAGATTTTCAAGCCAATTGAAAGGCCTCATCACAAGCTTTCATTTAAAGCTTGTTTCAATTTTACTAGCATAAATCTTTTAAATACATTATATGAACTTAACGTGCCCATTTCTTCAAAACATGAATTACCGACAAGTAAAGGGTTTTTCTATATTCAGTCACAGTTAGTGATATTATTTGGTCCGGCGCATCCATGTGCACAATCAAATTCTTTCCTCTTTTCTTCTGCAAATAAATGTAATTGTCATTCAATTTACTAATAGGCTTACATTGTAGAGATGCAGGGAGGTAATGCTGCATTTGTCAGCCTCTAAACTTACACTTAACTGAAAAGATAATTCCAACCTGTATTTTACGGGTAATTTATATTTCAATGCATTTTTATGGACAAAAATTAGTCCTCGCTATGCATAAATCATGTAAGCATTCAAATTGTCGGGAGCAACATTTGTTGAATAAAATAGAATTTGGATATTTTAGTAAACTAGTCTGTTACCAAGGGTTTGAAATACGAACAGGCCCGCTGGCCCAGGGCCACTTAAAATTAGTTCTGGGCCAACAAAATTGTATTAATACCTTGCCTAATTCTACTGGCCTGAATGGGCAACCAAATATAACAATATTTAATGTGTTTTTTGTTGGGGGCCACCTGATTCAGGTTTCGGGCCACTAGAATTTGAATAATCTTGTTTTTTACTTGCAGAACTGGGCCACAAGACAAACAAGTAAATATCTAGCATTGCTATTACCTTTCATTGCCTTGGAGCAGACCTCGCATCCGAAGCGGTTACTTCCGGTCAACAGCTCAGGCGCCGTAAACTGGTTGAGGCCTGACATCACCGAGCACTCCTGGTTCTTGGAGGAATAGCGCGGGGCCAGCGTAGACGCAACCCGGGCGCGGCTGGTCGGCGAAACGGGCGACACCGGCGGGCTCATCATGCTGCTCAGCATGTTGGCCGCTTGAGTCGAGATCGGCCCTGGCTTCGGCTTGGAACTATTCGTCTGTGTGCTGCAGCTCTTGCTTGAGGATGCCGGTGCAGAGCCATTCACACCACCATCGTCCTTGGTGGCGGTAATCGTCACGACTTTCTCTTTCTTGGCGCCAATGTGATTTATGTCCGTGACACTCTCGCCGAGTTCGTGGATCTTGGCGAGGGGAGCCACACCCGCCGGTCCGTCCGTGGTCCGTTCGTTGCCTCCGTGCAGCTTCTCCCGCTGCCCGACATCAGCGACGCCGTTCTGAATGACTGTGACATCATCTTTGCTGTTCGCGCTGTCCGAACTCCCCTTGCGGCTGTCCCCGCCGCTCACATCCGAATCCCCCATGACGCCGTTCACCTTGGGCGTGTTCTTCTCGTCCCCGTTCAAGCTCAGTGACGACATCTTATTACTAAGGGATTTGACATCTTTACAAGCATGTTTCATTGGCACATCCTCCTTCCGGTCCTCATCTGTCGTTCCGGATTGCTCGTCTCCCAACGTCTTGAAGGGGTTCGTCGTTTGCAAGGGACTTCGTCTACTTGCGCTGCCGCTGCTACTGGTGCTCCCTCTACTGCTGAGGGACAGTCTATCCATACCCGATTCCAGGGATTTGTCCTTGTCACTGTCCTTCATGGATATGTCCTTGTTACTGTCTTTCAACGACTTATCCTTGTCCTTATTTATGTCTTGAGTCGCCTTCAGTTCCTGCCCTGATGGCACCTCAGGTAGTCCTCCCGTGCCTGTGTCGACACCGCCAGGCGTGATCTCGCTGCACCGCCGACTACTACCCGCATTGCTGAGCCGGTCCAGAATCGAAGCTTCGCTGTCGGCATCATTGGGATCGCGGTACCCTTCCGCTAAAGCGGCTTTCTCCTCCTGGGGTTCCTCCTCGTTCTCCGACTGAGCGTGCGAGTCCTTCTCCTCCGCAGGATCCTCTGATTGGGAAGTCGTTCTGCTTCTCCTGGTTTTTCTCTGAAACAGAAATGAAATACATAAATGTGTTAATTAGTATGGTGTTTAGCTTCCGATTTATTTTGAATAAAAAGTAATCACCTCACCCTCTTTGTTTTCAAATTGAGTGAAGAGTCATTTATTTAGTGAGCAGAATCCTCCAATTGGGAAGCAGTTCTGGGCACATTTTAAAACTGAGCAATTATCTTGTACACTTTCTCAACTCCCCGGAGAGCAAATTATTCTTCAGCAACCTTATCGGCGCATCAGGCTTATTTAAACCCGACCAAGGTACCCATTTATACTCCTGGGTAGGGAGCAGCAATGTAAATGAAATCATGTCTTGCTGAAGGACATAAATGCCAGAGCATCAACAAAAGAATGTAATAAATATAACATTTGCATCTAACTTACCCTGGAATCTTTCCTGGCCTTCTCCTTCTGTTTCTGCTGCTGGTGTTTGCTGAGTTGTTGTTTCCCGTCCCCGGCCTCGGCCGCTCCCGGAGTTGCGTTGGTCTGTCTGTCGCCCTCGCTTGCCACCTGGTGATCAGACTGCTGCTGCTGCTGCTGCCCCGAGGGTTTGGCGGCGGTGTTACGCTTGCTTCCCTTTTAAAGAGAAAAGAATACAATAAAAACAATTATATGATTTGGGTATCTACAAGTACACTTCAAAACAAGATTCAAAGTCGATTGTTTCTGTGGCTCTGTAGCCGGTGTTTGACAAATATTGGAGGGTTCGGCATTTATAGAATGGAGAAGGGAAAGTTAAACACAATGGAGTTACCAGAGAACTAGCCACCATCTGTAGCTTTCACTAAGCATAAAAGACGTGTAGCCTAGGGCCAATAAATCGGAGATAGGCGCCGCCTTATGTGCCAATTTGGCACGGGGAGGACTTTATTATTATTATAACCAAAAAATCATCACAACATTCAAACTCAAATTTGCACTTACCTTTGCTTCAATGATAGGCAGAGACAGATCAAGGAATGGTTCCAGGATTTCAGAGATCTGTGGTGTGTTTCAGAGAGAGGAGAATGAACATGAAATAATATGAATCTTTCAACAACTTGTTTAGATCATTTTAAAGGGATAGTTGAGTTTTGGTATAGAGGGTGCTACACACATTTTTTGGGGTTTAAATGCTTCCTCTTTTCAATAATTTACAACAGAGGTTTTTATATAATAGTTGTTGATTATCTCTCTATCTAATCACTATTTCAACAAAACATCACATACACAATATTTTATTTTTACTTATTAATTCTTGCAAATACTTTGAGAACTGTCAAGCTAATCCATTTCTTTACACTGATTTCATAAATTTTTGAGAAATCTATTCAGATTTCATTCATGATTGAATTACAACCATAAATACCAATTATGGCTGGGTTGAGGTATTGAACAAAATGTTGAATTTATACAAAATTGTGTTGAATATTACTTACATTTTGACATTCATTGCATTTGACCGAGCTGATGAGGTGACCCCCAAACACAGTGTCCACAAATGTGTGCTTGCTGTGGTGTCCATATTCTGAACAAATTACAAATGAAATTAGAATCATCATTTTAGTTTATAAATCAATCATCTTTACTATTAAATGTAAATCAATGAAGCAGCGAGCTATCGAATCTGGCAGATTCTTCTTCAGGCGTACAAATAACAGCTAACTGTACTCAACATAAGATTATATACATAAACAGGTGGGTGGAAGGTGCGACCAGCAACAAGCTGGAGTGAACAAGAACAAAAGGATGGGGGAATACAATGGAGGAGGTGTAAATGCAGTGGCAGGCTACTATTAAAATGTCACATTTTGAAAATGAATTGTATTTTGACAGAGCTGATGAGGTGACCCCACCCCCCCCCCCAAAAAAAAAAACAACAAACAAACAAACAAACAAACAGTGTCCACAATGTGTGCTTGCTGTGGTGTCCATATTCTGAAAACAAACATAAAATACAGTAAACACAATCTTGAGCAATGGGCAAATATTAGAACAGGATACTTCATATGAGAACTAGAGCAGACGCAGTGCAATCAGGGAGTGCATACCTCTGCAACCACACTAAAATGTTGATGTTTGCATGACCTTGACCTTGCCCTTTGACTTTTGACCTTGAAAATTTAATGGGTTCTATTTTAGATGAACACAAAGCTTCTACGAAAAATTGGTCGAGATATCTGTGAAATTGTGCGCAGGAGAAAACCAAACAAACGGGACCGAAAACATACCGTACTGACCGGCGTAATCGCCGCATACTTTTTCCTTTAAAATGAAATGCAAAGTCGGATACGAGGCAATAGTCAAAATTTGACTTTTATTAGTCGGTAAAATGCATGCAAGCCGGCCTTTGGCAGTGTGTTATTGGTTGCATGCATGTTACAGTGCATGCATGGACTTTCGATGGGATTATCGGTGGAATTTTGGGGGCTTTTGGTTGAGTTGCGCTTCCGAGCATCTTTGTTATATCACTGATTGCTTACAAAGAACTTTTCATTTCGTGATCACTGGAGAATTTTACCGTTTCGGGCATCTCCCATGATCTTTTCTGGCCATTATTCTGCTTGTTTCTCTGGCCATTTTTGCACCCGTTTTTAATTGTTTTCAAATTATGTTGCTCAAAGTCGGCATGCGGCATTTACGCGGCTGCGGCGATTACGCCGGTCAGTACGGTAACCTCCTCCAACTTCGTTGGTGGAGGTAATAAAGGGACACACAATCCTATGCATGGTACACATCAAAGTCAAGTATGATACAGTCAAACATGTCTCTGAAGACCATTCAAGGGATACGTTAAGACATGTGGTCTTTATGAGCAGGTGGCCCTTACAGACAGGTTCATTTACATGTAAGCTGCGGCCTAGGGAGTCAAGAAAAGTACTAACTACAGCTTCTACTACTACACCTACTACATTTGTCCACAGAAATTTGCTAGAGCTAGTTGTGCTGTACAATCATGCTTGCACTAGCATCCATCTTTACATAGAGACCACAACTGCAAAGGCAACTTTTTCTAAATGTATAAGGTAATCTTTATAGACAGGTTTGACTATATACCTTAAAGGGATCTAGTAACTTGTCCAAATCCACAAAACTTACTTGGAACTCTAGTGGTTCTCTTATACCTTTGTTGTATTCGTATTACTAATAAAAGCATGGGATAGGTTTTCGTTTTTTTTCTTCAAATTTCCACCTTGTTCAAAAGATATTTACGATTGAAGTGTGTCTGTATGAATTGTTCACGGGATAATTTCATGCAGTGTACAAAGTAATCACAATGAGTTAGTGAATATCTCTTTGCTTGTTTGCTTATATTTCAGCCAAAAAAAATCCAATTAACGTGAAATTTTCACACATTTCTTTGTGAACATATCAGATCACACCAATACACATTTTATTAATCACTCATCACTTTTTGCACTTGTCAACAGGGGATCTAGTAACATTGTCCAAATCCACAAAACTTAATCAGAACTCTAGTGGTTCTATTATACCTTGCTGTATTCGTATTACCGTAAATACCGGCGTAATCGCCGCATACTTTTACCTCGAAAAAACCCTGCAAAGTCGGGGTGCGGCGTGTACGCGGAGATAGTCAAAATGTCACTCTTGACTGGCCTCAAAACAACACATTTCAGCAGGTGTGGGACTATTGGTTGTATTGCACTGTATTGTATTGCGTGATAAAACATTATATAGCCAAATTGTCTACGTTTACCCTGGCCTAGAATGGTTTCTCACATTTTTTTGCTGATATGTGCGAAATCTGATACGTTTTTAACTTCAAAGTTACGAAACAAATGCACACTGCCAGCGCCGCGCTCGCCTAGCTGTCATCGATCTAGCTACGTGCGTTATGAATGCATTGCATTTGCACGTACGTACATCACAGTACCTGGTTCTCTGTAGTACAGTGCAGTACAGTAGGGTTAGGTTTGGACATTTTGATCGAGATGGTAAGCTACGGTAGCATACAGTATACAGCATAAATTTCATGCGCCGCCGATTTCATGCTAAAATTTGGCACATTTTCCCAGCCGATTTTCTGGTTTCCCGCCATTATTCCCGCTTTTTTTGTCGCCAGTTTTCCTAGCGCACTTTTCTCCCACATTTTTTTTTTTTCAATTTCAATGCCCAAAGTCGGCATGCGGCGTTTACGCGGATGCGGCGATTGCGCCGGTATTTACGGTACTAATACAGGCTTGAAAACAGGTTTTTAAATTTTTTTATTTCTCTTTCGACGATTGAAGTGTTCAGATTTTTAATTATCCACTGGAAAGTTATAACTGTGTACAAAGTCACTGCAATGAGTTAGCAAATATCACTGTATTTTTCGCTCATTACTCTGCCATATATCATCCAGTGAACGTGAAAATTTAAAGAATCTCTTAGTGGACATATCAGATCACAGAAATACACATTTTATCAACCATTCATCAGTTTTTGCACATGTCAACAAAGTTACTCGTCAGATCCCTTTAACTTTGTTTTGTCCCTACCTTTGATTCTCTTCTTGGTTGCCTCGTCTAGATTCTTGATCTTGGCACTCTTCTTGATATCAAGCGTCACCGAAAGACCCGCCTGCATTCTCTGCGTGTAACAAAAACAAAAATATCCAAATGAAAATTTTAAATAAATATTGACCATATTGCTTGAGTATAATATACACATAGAATAAGCTTGCAGTAATCGCAATGCTGTAGTACCCCCTCTGTAGCAATAATTAAACAAACAAACCCCCATTAAAAAAATGTCTTAACCTTAAGCCCTCTGCAGACAGAGCCGACTCGATCCGATCCGACTGGTTTCAATCAGGCTAGAGTCGGGCCCGGTCGGTCGGATCCGATTCATCGTGTTAAATTGGCCCCAAATGGCATCCGACTGTCTCTCGACTGGCAAAATGTGTGTCGCGAGGCACTGAAAATTGAGCCGATCCGAATGAAAACCAGTCGAATCGGGTCAAGTCGGCTCTGTCTGCAGAGGGCTTTAAATGCAGATATCGCCACGCGGCTTCATGAGTTTTTTCATTGAAGTCTTGCACATCTTTTGAGACCAAATTTGCGACGACCGGGTATACCCGGTGACTGTCAGGCCAGAAATCGCTACATTTTGTGTACAAATCCTATGGAAATTAATTTTTTTCAAAGGATTCATAAAACCTTCATTATTTTTCATTCTAATCACTGCAAGTATTTAATTTTAGGCTAAAAACAAAAGAAATACATAAGAAATTCCCAAAACAAAGAATTACATAAGGACAAATTTGGCTGTTGCAAAATTGTTGATTGTGTCATAAGGAATATATATGCATACAATTAGCATATTCTAAGCAATAATTAGGGATTTATAGAGAAAAAAAAGGATTTTTGCATAAATTTGCATAATTAGAAATTTAATTTTTTTGAAAAAATTATTATGCAGTCTTGTAGATTATGCAAGAAATGTTCACACATTACTCAGAGGACATATCAGATCACAAAACTACACATTATACCAACCATTCATCACTTTCCCACATACCAACAATGTTACTAGATCCCTTTAATAGGCTTGCTTAGTAGCTTAGTCATCGAGGACCAGTCAGGACCATTTCCCAGCAAAGCCCAATTTTTTTTGCTAATTCTCACTTATGAAATAAATATTGAGTGGTCTATATTTCTTCGACCGAGCATAGTGGCTTAGCGGTTAGAGTGTCCGCCTCATGCACGGGAGGTCCCGGGTTCGAACCCAGACCGGGTCATACCAAAGACTTTTAAAATGGTACCTTCTGCCTTTTAGCCAGGCGCTCGGCATTTATAGAATGGAGAAGGGAAAGTTAATCACACGTGTTACCAGAGGACTGGCCCCCTTCAGTAGCTTTCGCTACATTTAGTAGACGTGTGGCCTAGGGCTAATGAATCGGAGATAGGCGCCGCCTTATGTGCCAAAATTGGCACGGAAAGGACTATATTTCTTTACCTTGATCTCTTCAGCTTTCATGCCATCCAGGAGGTATCTAAGAAGCTCATGGCTGTCCTGCTGTTGGTAGCCCTTAAATCTGGATGCCCTGCAAAAAAAAACAAATTGAGAGAAAAAAGCGTCAGTAAGAGCATCGGTCTAGCAATCTGGAGGTCTCGGGTTTGAATCCCGTTGAAATCCCATTTTCTTTGCTCTTTTTCATTCATATTATATATTTTTGGTCAGTTTCTCTATATGTTTGAATTAACCTTATTTTCTGCTAGATTTCACAAATGAGTAACAAATTAACAAACTACATGTAGTATTGATGAAGATTCATTGAATTGGATGACTCCACGGATCGGAGGAGGAAGATTGAAGGATCAGGATGAAGGTGAAAAATTGACAGCCCAAAAAGGGAAGGATGAAGATGAAGTTCTAAGAGAAAGGAGGAGAAGAAGGCGGAGAAAGAAGACAAAGATGAGTAGAAAATTAAGGGTTGAAGAGGACGAGGAGGAATTAGAGGAGGGGAAAGATGTCGGAGGATGGTATAGGAGGAGGAGGGGGGGGGGGTGTGGGTAGTAGACGGTGGTAGCATTTTGCTATGGAGAAAATAATAACTTCAATGACATACAGAGGTAAAAATCTAAATCCATTTCAACTTACTTGTTGCAAACTTGGCTGAAAAGGGCCCTGGGGTAAATGGTAGGCAACTATTTATATTGGTGGAACATTTAATTTTCAGTTGGAGGAGGAGGAGGAAGAGGAGAAGGAGAAAGAGAGGGAAAATGTATTATCTGTTGAACATACTTGTTGCAGTCTTGGTTGAATCGAGCCCTGGGGTTGATGGTGGGTGACTAGATTTGAGGGACATTATTTTTCAGGAGTGGTAGGAGAAACAGGAGGAGTAGAAGTAGGAGGAGGATGAGAATAAGAAAGAAGTTTATGTTATCTGTTTGAGCTTTTTGTTGCAGACTTGGCTAAATAGGGCCCTGGGGTAAATGGTAGACTAGACTAGTGGGCAACTAGACTAGTGGAACAAATTTTGTTCAGGCGGAGGAGGATGATGAGGAGGAAGAGGAGGAGGAGGAGGAGGAGAAGAAAAAGAAGGAGAAAGATGGAAAGGAGAGGAGGAACGTTTGATTATCTGTTTGGACGTACTTGTTGCAGACTTGGTTGAAAAGAGCCCTGGGGTTGATGGTGGGTGACTTGGTCGGCTTGTACATCTCATCCAGGAATTCAATCAGGGAGGATGTCAGTGGCTGCATGGCTGCTATCGTGATGGTGACCGGCGTCTGCAACAATAATAATAAATGACATTGCATTATGATTGGATTGAGTGTCGACAAAATCATTTCTTTAGTACTTCCCCCAAAAACTTATATTATCAGGTATACCAAACATGTCAATAAATACAATACTGCAGCGTATATATTTGAACAAATGTGCATTTCAGACATGTTAAATGTACCTTTTCAGAGAGACAGAGCAGAGAGACAGAGTTTATTAACCATTCAAACTAATAGATTTTACATCCTGACAGCAAAGTTGGCATAACTCTATCATATGTAACAGCCTTAAACAAACACATTGTTTGTAATATTTTGAAATTTGATTAGCTTACTGCTATCAGAAAAGTTTCTGGCAAGCTTTATTTTATTAATTTATTTTTTATTCTAATTCATTATTATAAAATTATTTATTTATTTTGTTTATTTATTCATCTTTTATTTATTTTAATTTAATTTAATTTATTTATTATCATTATTTTATTTTTTTTTGGGGGGGGGGGGGGGGTGGGTAGGTCATTTCTATACAGGTAGTCTAGATACATAATTTTGAACACTATGAAAAGCAGTTGATTTGCTAAAATGTAGGCATCTTTATTTAAGCGCAAAATTCTTTATTATTCATTGAACAGAATCTAATACTTACCAGTGGTTCTTTGTCTTCCTTGAGGCCGTTGCCATTGTGATTGGTGGACACAGAAAGATGCGTATCCGTGGGAACGTCAAGCTGTTTCCCAGACGACCACTTCTCATGCAGTAATGTGCGCAGCACGTGTGTCTGGGTCAGATTCTGTAAAAATAAAATAGGGGGGGGGGAAGTGGTGAACTGTTTATTATATTGACTTAAAGGTGCACCTGTAAAGTGTCAGATATTGCCCAAAATGACATTTAAGACTTCAATCCTGTACCAAAATCATTGTAAGATATGTCCAAATGATGTGTGAAAGTTTCATTGAAAAAGAACACTGCTTTCCTGGTTAAAAAAGCGAAAATATGCGTCAGCTTTTACAACAAATTACTGTATGACATTTATGAGGTTTATGACCGTTCATCAACGTCCTTGAGCTGAATGATAGATATCGTCATACTAAAGGGGCATTTGAAAAAATCTAACCCTATTTTATAGCCAAACAACACGGTAGAAGAGAAACGAGGAAGCTCCAAGTAATTTTTGTGGAGTTAGACACTTTACAGGCATCCCTTTAACACAGAGTGGGTTAAACTAATGAATAAGAAACAAAGCAATTTGTCATCCACATTATCATCCTTCATTCCGTGCATTAACAATAAATAACTTTTGATAAGTCAATACTTCTTTATTTTTTCTTCGAGTAGTCTGCCCACAGGCAGGTTTAAACTCATCATTCAAACTTCTCTCCCAAGTGATCTTTCTTTAAAATGTGCATATCACCGAGTCAAGGCGCTTTTTATGCTTCCTTCTTCTTGGTCTTTTCCCTTCAAGTCTGCCTTCTATTACAGTTTTCCAAAGATTATCATGTCCAAGTATGTGTGCAAGCCATGATTGCTTTCTCTTATTTATGGTGCTAATTAGACATTTCTGTTCTCCTACTCTTCTTAACACCTCTTTCGCACCCTATCTGTCCAGTTGGTTGAAATCACAACACAAAATTTACTCCATCAACAATATTACTGAGGATTTATCTCTACTTTGTTTTGATGACAGTTAGGACTAAGATTAGATTTAGGTTAAGGATTTGGATTAACATTTGAGTTTTAGAAATCTTAGATTAGCTCATGAACGATTGATAGCGGAGGGTTGGTCACTGGAGCAGAATTTCACTGAATCAAAAACAATACCTAACTTACCTGGATAACTGCATTGAAGAAACACGTATTGCCAAGATTGTTCAGTCCCTGAGTAAAAAGAAAGAACATTTATAAATATGATATTATACTTTCAAATTAGACAAACATGGACTTCTTATATAAACACTAACAAAACATATTTTAGCTTTATCATAAACTGAGCAGTACAAAAAATAAGCATCAACAGCATTAGAACTCCTGCAAAAAAAGCACCAACAATACGTACATTTAAGTAATAAAAAAAAAGAGACTTCCTACAGAAAGTTAAATTATTTGACTTATCTCCTCAATGCAAAGCAGGCCTCTAAACCCAACTCCTCCAGCAAATTTGCAGTCCATGAGAAAACTATTGGAGGAATTATGGGCACCTTCAAATGTTTGAAACAGAACATACCTTGAACATACCTTGAAGGCCACACCTCACCATCTTCATCGTAAGAGTAGACAGTTTAGCGTGGCAGGGTTTAGGGGGCCCTTTTGAGCGCATTTTGAAAACCCAAGTTGGATAGCTGTTTCTTAATACTTAGGAGTGAGGGGGCTTGGACTACACTTTGACCCTTTGACTGTTGAAGTTTTTGTTTTTCTTGTTTTTTTCCCCTGACAAATGACAACTTACTGTGGATCATCATCATCATCATATTCATTAAAGGGCAATGAAACCCAAGCAAAATGTTGCTTTCATAGTCTTGAGGAGATTAAGAGGAATAATCTCTGAAAGTTAGAGCATAATCGGGCAAGAAACAAGAAGACTATGGCTCTTTGAATATGTCCATTTATTCCTATGGGGAACTCAAATTGGCAACGCACTCTGATAAGTGTGTGGACAACTCCCCATATGTTTTGTACACAAAAGTTCCCATTTGTACAGTGTTCTTCATAGTCACATTTTTTCATTCCCCAACTCATGATATGTTATGTATACAAGCATTCTACAAAACATATGTTGAACTCGAACGAAGGGTAAACATACATTTTGAGAAAATTGAACAAAATTGAAATTTTGTGTACAAAATGTATGGGGAGTTGTCCACAACTTTGCCAGAGTGCGTTGCCAATTTGAGGCACTCGAAGAAATACATGGCTCTTTTCAAAGAGCCATAGTTTTCTTATTTCTTGACCGATTGTGCTCAAATTTGCAGGGACTATTCATTATATTTAGTGTCTTATAGTGCATACAACAATTCGTCTGGATTTCATTGTCCTTTAATCAAGTTGATTTTCTCACGTGACGTAGGTAAAAAAAAAAGCCCCAATAATTGAATATTTAGTTTACAAATGGAAAGTAGGATAGGCTGACACAGTTAACTTCTACAGTTATATTTTGTATTACTGGGAAATTACAAAAAATAAAATGAAATTGAGTTTTATATTCTCACCCTGACTTTGGGGAGAGAGCCCTCCCTGCTGAGAAGCGGTGATCGTATCGGAGAGGACGATGTCCTGATGGGCGAGTCTTCTCTATCCACCGTGTCCTTGCTCTTCTTCTTACCTGTAAAAGAAATCAACAACACAAGATTTAATATAGATCTCAGACCACCTTTATAATCATAAGCATCATCGGCACAATAATAAGCATCAGAGCTACCAACATTGGAATTCAACAATAGGGAAGATTTGAGGGAAGTTTCATCAGAAATCAGGGAGATATCTATCAAATGCATACAACCTAAATGACAATAATTTTTCAATATTCAGGGAGATTTGCTGATGGGATGTAATATGATGCACAGTAATCTTGGTCTATTTTCAAGGAGTCTCCTGCAAAATCAGTGAGACTTGGGTGCTCATCATCGTCGTCATCATCATTATCATCATCACCTTCAAATCTACCCTGTTTTCATCATCACCATAACCAACACCACCATCATCTTGGCTACTTAGTTGACATCTTCTCGCTGTGCCTCTGCTGTGAGGCCCTTTTCCTTATCATTGATCCATCATCATCAACAGTATAGTCACATCTAGGAACCATTTTCCTCACCATCATTATCATCACCTCTATCATCGTCGTCATCGTCATCACCATCACCATCACCAGTCCATCACCATCACAATCACCATCATCATCATCATCATCATCATCATCATCATCATCACCACCATCATCATCGTCGTCATCGTCATCATCATCATCATCACCACCACCACCACCACTATCACCATCACCATCACCATCACCATCACCATCATCATCATCATCATACTTACTTGACGTCTTCTCGCTTGGCCTCTGCTGTGAGGCCTGCCTCCTAATCCACTCCATGCACTCTCCCAGCTTCTTGCTGTCTGACGGGTCAATGGCATCGTCGCACTTGTAACACCTGCAATTGAATACCGGAAGGAAACGAATAACAAATAACTTGACGATGCCAGGTGATTTTAATACTTGATATTATTTAAGTATAATTTCTTGCAGAAGAAATGTGCTTTCAGTGTGAGAACAATATCTATTTTTTGTCATAAATACAAAGTTTTTAAAATGCAAGCATGCACCACAATATTTGAGCTTTGTTTCCTTGCAATCTAGGACATTTGTAACATTTCAAACGTTGCTGTCAAAGAATGGTGATTAGAACACATTACTTTGATAACAATCAAAAATGATAAGGAAGCTGCATCAGACATAAACTTATTTACTTACTTTTAGTAATAATAATAATACACAAGCATTTATATTGCGCCATCAATCAAGACATTCTATTCCGAGGCGCATCATACTGTACTTGACAAACATAAACTAATTGGTTTAATTCTCATGTAATTGTTGATCATACATACCCAGGGCTAGCACTTGCCCAGCCTGGCCCAGTAATAAATGACATCAGGCATGTCAAATTTCATAGATCAATGTTCTAATTTGGCTGCCTGTTTGTCTTCGTGTGTGATAAATATAATTCCTTTTTGGTCTATAGGTGAGAAGTTTACCGAGCAGATGGAGCTACCTACCGAGATTATTATTTTTTTTGTATTTTTTATTAGCAAGTAAAATGTGAAAATTCATGATTTTACTTGCCTGAATGAACAAGCAGAAAAACAAATTGTTAAGTTTAGAGGCTTATCTCTAGTGAGATTATTATTTTTTAAATTTTATTAGCAAGTAAAATGTGAAAATTCATGATTTTACTTGCCTTAATTAACAAGCAGAAAGAAAAAAATTGTTAGTTTGGAGGCTTATCTTACCATATTGTCCAATTTGCCAGGCAGACAGCGACGGAATGAGAGTTGGATCGAGGGGTCTCAAAATGTTTCAGTGCATGCTGAAAGGGACTACTGCGACAACATCCCTGAAAATGAGAGAGAACGTAAAAAAAATAAAATAAATAAACAATATAGAGCAATGAAAAGAGTTTTCATGGGAATGTCCCCCCATTCGAGGGTCTGTGTGGCTCGATGGTTGAGCACCGGTCTAGCAATACGGAGGTCTCGGGTTCGATTCATGGCAAAGCTTATTTTTCTTTGCTCATTTTCAATCATTTAAAATATTTCTGGTCAGTTTCCTTAATGTTTGAATCTAAAATAATAAAAAAATAAATAAGAAAGGAGACATGCACAAGAATAATGAATAACCTTGCGTAAAGACCTCAATGTCCAATACCACACGTCCGCAATGTCCAAGTCATTACGCTTACCAAAATTACCATCATTGTTTAGCCCCAACATTGTAATCTAGTCATAGTGGGTTTAATCTTTCATCAAGGATGAGTATAATTCCCAAAATGTCTCTGCTCTCCGGTAAATATTGAATCTAACATATCATAATTATTGATTTCATATTCCTTGGGCCCCGTTGCAGAAAGAGATGTACAATCGATTGCAAGTTGCAATTTATTGTAAGTCAGATCACATGTTCTAGATGCGGCAATCTGATTGGTTGAAACGGGGTAAATTTTCTGATTTACAATCAATTGTAACTTACAATCGATTGTATCTCTTTCTGCAACGGGGCCCTGCAAATTTTGTTTTGAAGTGATTAATGGTTTATTTTTTAGAAATTCACCAGGTAATTAGTCATTTCCTGAAGACTTAATACAGTTAAACCTGTGTATAGCGATCATCTATTATTTGGGAAACAAGAAAAATGGCAACTGTAGACAGGTGACCTGTATATAGACAGGTTTCATAAAATAATTTTTCTCTGCAGGTGGCCATTTTTGGAGGCCACTGTAAGCAGATGACCTCTATAGACAGGTTCCATGACACTGTAGGCAGGTTGGTGGCTACAGACAGGTGACCACTAAGACACTAAGGTTGGCTGCTATAGACAGGTGGTCACTGAGACAGGTGTGACTGTAGTTCTAAAAGGGGGATGATACTGACCTGAATCCCGCAAGCCAAGCAGAGCCAGATGACGGGATCCAGGACATCGCCGTCCACCTCGTCGGCCGACGTCGCCCTGTTCACACTGCTACCACTTCCCTTGTCGTTGGTACACGGCTGTAGGTGAAAACATGAAAAATGTAAAAAATGTCTGTTAATGAGTTCAATTTCTCCAACATACATGTATGAGCCAGGGATGCCTTTATAGGATATTACACATTTTGCTGATATCATATTACAGTAAATGAGTGCAGATGAAATTTTTGGACATAAGAATATCACTGTCAATTTGATAAGCCGATGTTGCCCTGTTCACACTGCTACCACTTCCCTTGTCGTTGGTAAACAAATGAATGGTCATTAGAAAAGACAGATTTAAATAATATGTGTAAATCATACATTTCTACATTATAGGATTGTCAATAAGTTGTCATGGAAGTCATGAAAATAATTATCTTACATCATACATACATAAAACGAAATGTAACGTTCATATACTGTACGTGTAAAATTGTAAATCTACTTTTTCAATGATCCAATTTCATATAATATTCTGCCAAGTTCAATTTTATGAAATTTGGTACTTTGTTTGCTGTGAATCACTATTGGAAAATGCATGTGATACGGTACATATAATTGACAAGTTCATTACTTTTTACAGATTTAAAATTTGTATTTGCAATCTTCTCTTCTCTTCTTGTTGCTCAAATTTCAATAGGAAAGACTTCAAGCTATTTGTACAACTTTGCAACTCTACGTACATGTAGGCTTTAGTTGTGGTTTCATAATGTCATCACCCTTCCTAAAATACTCCAGATGTCAAACTTCTATCAATCACATCATACGTACAATATGTACAAGTGCATACATGTCTGTGTCACGCTATAAGTACTCTAATAATAGGAACACAGTGACAATTGTCGCATCTAAAGTCGATGAACTCAACACAGATTTTAAGGGGAAACATGTAGTAACAACAATGTTAAATAAACAAAACTAAAGAACACTAGCAGTTCTCACATACCTTGTTAGTTGTCGATTTGTATAAATACAAAAACAAACATTATTTTTCAGAATTTCTACTGTAGTTCATTAAAATGATTAAAGTGTTCAGATTTGACATTATCTCCTGGACAATTCAATTTTAAACTGACTTAGCAAATATCACTTTGCATTTTGTTCATTTACATGTACCATGGAATTTTCACACACCGCTAAATGGACATATGATTACAAAAATCAACCCTTCTTCAGTTTTTGCACATGTACACAAAGTTACTCGTTCCCTTTAATTTGTTGCATGTGGAGTTTTTTAGAAACTTTCCTCTGCACCCTCTTCATGAACTATTAAACAACTACATCCATTCGTTGAATTAACATGTGCAATACCTGTTACAGAACTTGTGTAAACATTCATATAAATCTGCTATCAATGCACAGGGCACACAACCATGGAACAAATACAAAAAAAATAATTTTTAATCAAAAACTTGAAACTGGCCAAGTTCGCATTTTCCAAAACATTTCTCCACTGCAGAAATGTATACAAAATAATCACCAGGGTAACAATAATGACAACGAGTGAATCACTGAAAACATGGCAATGTATTGGAAAGGGACAATTTTCCCATCTGGCATGTTCAAACTACCGACACAACTTTATAAATGAGTGACACTTCTGACAGATTGATTTGAGACGCTTGATAAATGAACGGCAAAGAAATCGAGATGAACTTAATGCACATATATACACCTTTTAAGTCCACAATCAAAATTGCGTTAAATTGGTTCATAGTGTCATATTTGCTACTTTTAAAGATTATTAAAGACAATTTTTAACAAACTTACCAGCAGCGGGATTGAGAAGAATATCACATCTGACACTTTCAAAAGAATATGACACTTGCTTTAAAAGTAAACCTACATCTAATGTGACCAGCGGAATTGAGATGATACTAGATCTGTAAATTTATATACGTATGTATCATTCTGAAGGCACATGTTTGTGCATGCTGTGCATGCCTGAACAATAACCTGAGTTTAACCCATCGTCTGCCAGACAGTAATGTAACTACACTCTACAGTATGTCAAAACTCGGCTAATTACAATATGTAGCCTTTTTAACCTATTGAATACAGGATGTATTGTCTGCCATCTTCAAATCAATGGGAATGGGAACGTAGGGTTTAATAAATAATAGACGGGCACGTTGATTTCATGAATGGCGCAGTTGACTCTGTTTCCTGACACAGGAACTATTCAATTACTGAATGCTGATCGCTTAAAGCCTCAAGCAATCCAGGAATTATTTTTTTATTTTAGGGGGCTACTTTTTCAATCTGATGGATATCACAAAATATTTAACATAACACCCTATAGATGGTAATTTGAGGGGCTACCTACTAAATTTAGGGGGCTATTTTGACAATTAGGGGGCAGAATCGCCCTCAGCCCCCGTATATTTCCTACCCTGGCCTCAAGATGTCATGTGACTACTATGATTTTTGTTTTAACAGGGAAAAAGACTCTCAACCCGTAAAAAAAAAAGAGGAAAATTGACTCACAACTACATAACTCCCATATATTATTCCATTTGTGGTCACTATAATTACAGGAAAATTGTACCTAATGAACCAAGTTTTCCTCTACCCCACAAAAAGATATTTGAAGTGCCCTCTAACCGAAACTTTACTATCCCTTTAATTCTATAATAATACTTGAAAACATTATTGCAGGCACTTCATCTCCCAATGTTGTTATTATTATTGTATATTGCATTACTGTGTACATTTATAAGGTACTTGAGTTTGTGTCTTGCCCCTATGTTCAGGACTGGTCCCGAAAATAATTGGGTTGGTGTCTATGGAGAATACATAAATTATACCAAAATCAAATCGTCTTCAATGGGAAAACAGTGAGTACTGCGATTTCAGTGCGTCAATGTATTTGATATCGAACCCCTTTTTTTCTAAATTTCCTAATGCCCGATTTTTCAAAGTGAAATCATCACAAGATATTATTAAAATAACTTACAATATAGTGTTTTTTTAAGGACAATTTGAAGTGTAACATTTTTTTTAGACTACTCCACAAATATGATTTATTCCATTTCCAACAACACCTGGTTGAAGATTTCACAAATTGTGTGTGCTGATGTTTGTCTGATGCCAATTATTGGCCAATGCGGAAGCACTCAATGTCCCGATGCGCCCGATGCCAATATTTTGCATGAACTCGCATCGCTAGCCAGGGCTAGACACTAGCGCTTGCCCAATTGCTCAGGGCAAGTAGAGATTGATATTGGGCAAGTTAAATTCTATAAATGGTCTAGTTTGGTTGCCTGTTCAGAAAAACAAAATAATGATTCAATAGGAAAGAAAATTTCATTTCTTACAAAGTATGTAAAACTCATCTAGAAGTATGAGGACAATAACTTGTACATTTTGTGTTTGGGCAAGCAAAATTTGAAAATGTTTAATTTGTCTTGCCCAAACGGGCCAGTACAGGAAAAGGTTAGTGTAAAGGCCTGCGCTAACTAGTACAAAGTACTGTTCGTGAATAGGCCAAGGGGAGTGTGCAGGAGCAACGGAGGAAGGCAGGAAGTTATTGAAGCAGAAGTAGCTATATATCCTGGCCATGTGTCATAACAAAGTTCTACTCTTTAATTTGTATTCAACGTCCAGTGCACTAACAATATATGTGACTGGCTATAGCAAAACCTGGCACTTGTCAGTAAAAATCAAAATGTAGATTTCCATACCATTACAAAGGCCTCATCACAAGTCTTCATTTTATGAAAGTTGTTCTAACTAATTGGTCAATAATTGATGAAGATATGATTGTTTCAGTTTTACAATCATAGGTCTTTTACACACATTGTGTGAACTTAAAATGCCCATTTCTTCAAAACATGAATTACTGACAAGTGCCCGGTTTTGCTATAGCCGGTCACATATAACAGTCAAAGAGCACTAGATAATGTTATTTCAGTTTAAAATATAATTAGCCTACATGTACATAAACTCACTAAAATGATTTACCTTCAGTTTATGACAATATAATTAACCAGATAGCACTAAAATTATGTAACTAATTACTACAGTTTATGTCACTAGTATAATTAGCCAAACAGTACTTAAGTGACGTTACTATGTAGTTGATGTCACTACTATAATTAGCCAAATAGCACTAAAGTGATGTTTCTACAGTTTACAAAAATGGATTTGACTTTCAAGTAAAGGTATATGGGCAATTCCGTATGAGAGAAGGCAAAAACACCACATCTCAAAGTTGAGCAATCTTCCCTAAATCAAACTGTTATCAATAAAGGAAAACTTGAATTTTAGGAAACTGAAAACCGTTTGTATATAGCTCTATTGGTTTTTCAAATATTTCTGCTTGAATTGAACAGAAATTTATGACCTTATTTCCTAAATCAGCTTCATTTTTATGAAAATAAAGTAAATCTTTTAATTCAATGACTGTTTCTGCTCATTTTCTCATATTTTCCATATGATATTGTAACAATCACAAATTGTAAAGCATGGGCAGTAACTTCATTGCATATTTTTTTGAGAAATTTTAAAAATCTATGCACATTTGATCGTAATTCCGTTACGATAAAACGTTTTAAGTTTTTATCAATATCTGATTACTTGTTCTTTGGTCATGTCATTGTGAATTCTCTTCCTTCACCATAGTCCTAAGAACTTCCAACATAATTTTCTGAAATAATGTCACTACTTTTTCCAAAAATGGCGTAACAGTATTAGTAATTCCGTTACGTAACGGAATTACATGCACATGGTTTGTAAGGTATTGAATGATATTGCTGAAATTTTTTTTTCTTTCTTGTTCTGAATGTAGAAATACCCTTTAAATAGCATGTAGCATAACTGTAGCCATGTACGTAGACAATAAGTCATTAATACATGTACTGTACAATGTTACTTTATGTGACTCTTTGCCTCACATGCTTCATATTGCATCAATGGTGATTTAACTAAATTGATGCACGATAGATAATTTCTCTCTCCATGAACTTTATAGAGATGATAATGTTCTATGATACTTCTATCATTAAATTAGTTTCTAGCAAGACCCACTTGACTGAAATTATGAAGATGCAGCAGATTCATGCATGTTTGTACTTTAGAAAGGGAAAAACGAAAACAATAACACAAATTTAAAAATATCCAGTAATTAGTATCACACTGGTTCTACATTTCTTTTCTCACATTAATTTACATTGATGCATTATAAGATATAAATCAAACCTTCAACTTTCAAGGAGATTTAATATTAATAATTTTGTATACATGTAGATTTGATTATCATTGATCAGTTAAGGGCTCATAACTCACCATTAATTATGTAAATTTGTATTAAACTGAAGCATATAAAATCAAACCTAAATACAGAATAGGCTTCAGATATTCAAAACTATATACATAATACAGGCTAAGATATGTTTTTATTCATTATCATAAAGTCAGAATTCATTGAGTGTTCAGTGTGCTTCGCAGATCAAAGAAGATGTACAAAGTATTTGCATTTTCAAATGGGAATTCCTAGAGGTGTCTTTCATTTTTTGTAATTCAATATTTATATTTGATATGCCAACTTTTTGTATTTGGATCATACATGTTTATATCCGATATCATGTATTTTATGGAATGAATGAAAACGCATTCCAAATTATTTTGAGAGTAAATTAAGATCACTTTAAGGATGAATTTTCAAAAGAATAATTTCAGAATATAACAAGAGTTTATACAACAAATCTCGATTTTTTTGTAATTCCGTTACGCACACACATAAATTCAGGATTTGTTCTGGTCCTTATGTAAGAGTTATTGTTTAACAATGCATACAAAATCTTTACTATAGACTATAAGCAGAAAAATGTAACCAAGAAATTGCATTTTTATGGGTGGCTTCATGGGTGGATTTCACAGGCGTAATTCCGTTACAGTGACATCCATTTGTCTTAAGGTAATTTCAGAGGTTAAAACAGATCATTTCTGGAAAAAAGATGTACCAAATTCAAGTTTGTAACTTGATGCAGAATTTTTTGAGGTAGCTTTTGCAGAAAATCATTACAAAATTAGTGTTGAATAAAAGACCACTTTCCGTTATGATTGTATTTTGGTCTCCTGACGCTACAGTGTTATAGATTTGTACCTCTAGTACCCCTGCCAGTTATTAAAGTTGTAAAAACTGTGGAAGTGAAAGGAATTTTAAATATGATTAAGAAAACAGAGCTAAAAATAACTTATTTGTCATTCTGTAACAGTGGAATTGCCCATTCACAATGCATTTCCATTCACACCTTGATTTTCAATATTTAGGAAGTTTACGAGGCTTTATAGCATTGAAAGTGGAATGATTTGACCTGTTTGTGATTTTAAATGTTTCTTGATATTGATGATGTGCAGTTCTTTAGCATGTCACATAATGTAGGTACTTTTTTTTTTTTTTACTTTGGGTTTTTTCACAATTTAACCATTTTTCTTGAAGTAAAGGAAAAATTATAAAATGTTGCTATTTTTTTCTTCAAATATGGTTATTATTGTCACATTATTGATTTTTGAAAAGTATTGAAGCTAAAATGTGAATTCTTTGTTGTTCATGTACCGATTTGTGGAAAAGTTGATTTCACTGCTTAAGTTGTGTAATTCCGTTACACACTTTATTGGACATAGTTTCTAGGATTTTTCTTTAATTTAATTGATGCAATCCTTTTTAATTCCTTGCCTACTAATATGAAGCTGAAAATAAACCAAAATAAAGCTGGATTTTAGCAATAGTTTTTTTCAAATTTCACTCTTAATTGTATTTGGGCCATATTTTCATTCATTTAACACATGACAAGTTTAAATATTGCTTTACAGATGTATCAAATTATGGTTTATATTCAAGTGCTAGATAGCCTTGATGTTTGCATTAGTATGTAAGAAAAGTTGAGTGCAAAATAATTGAGTTTACCTTGTAACTGTCAGAGATGTAATTCCGTTACAATTTTGTGTAATTCCGTTACAGTGCTCTTTTTTCAAAAAAGTGAATTTGTGAACTTATTATTGTGTTGATTATGCACCTAATTGTTCCAAAGTGAAGTTGACATTATCAAGATAGAAAAAATACATAAAATCAGTTTCAAAGTGTCTTATATTTCAGAGAAACTTAACGCAAACTTGTAGCAAAAAAAAAACTCCATTCTCCAGTAATTCCGTTACGGTCACACATATTGGTCTAGTGTGCAACAACACATGGAAGATATAAAATCGTTTCCCTATCATTTTGTAGCCTGGCTGCCCGTGCAACTTATTTAAGTATCAACATTTACTTAAGTCATGAGAATATTGCGCAGAGAATAAAATAATGAGCAAAATAGGTCTCTGAATGTAATTCCGTTATGGTGGAATTGCCCATATAATGTACTACAATGTATGGTCTGTTTAATGCAAATCTGTACTTGTTTCCTACCTTTATGCATGTACTGTACTGTACATATTCCTAAAGACTACAATGCTTTAGTTCAATTGCAAAGTACTACATTTAAATCTGATGTTGCTACTACTCCTGCTACTTCTACTATTAGTACTGCAAATATAACACTAGAATTTGGTGAAACTGAGAGACACAACAGCTAAGAAAGCTATGTAATTGCAGAACTAAAACTTAAACACTAGCCTGAAATTTAGCAGACTGTTCTTTGTTTTTGCAGTTCATTCATTACAATAACAAAATCAAAATCTTCAAATTGTGTCATCATCATCATCATCATCATCATCATCATCATCATCATCATCATCATCATCATCATCATCATCATACAAGTTACAGTACACTACATTGGCAAATGAAATGCAAGCGTTTCAGTCATTTTGTTCACATCCTTCAAAATGACCGCCTTGTCCAGATCACCAGATGAGAACCTTTCCAGTTCATAATCATCATTCTCATCATCCCCCTCCACCTCATCATCATCAACATCATCACTTTAGCATCATCATCACCATAGTTACTTACAGTGCACTGTCCAATGCCACAGTTTTTCAGTCCTTTCTTCACACTGTTCAAACTGACCGCCTTGTCCAGATGAGAGCATCCCTTTCCCGCTTGACCTTTAAAGTGGAGATACAGAATATGAAAATATTGCTTTCCAAGTACTCACTCATCAAAAAATTAAAACAAAATTAAATATATTGAACACTTTCTCAATACCCAAATCCAGCGACTTGGCGGAGTCGTAAACGGTGTCTTTCTGGTGACGTCACCCTAGGGGGAACATATCTACCGCATATTATACCGGGATTATACCGAGGCTTTCGTGGTTGTTTAAACTATTTTCTGTACAATTATGGTGGTTTAAACTTATCGAACTAATAAAACAACAACTTATAATCATTGTATGGTTATTTTTAATTTTTTTTCTGTGTCTGATAAGGTAAAAAATGGGTAAATCAATCACCTAGTCTGCGAGTGAAATCATGATCCAATTTGACTAAATACACTTTACCACTGCATGCTCTAGCCATACACTGGGACGTGTACAGTGACGGTGCGCGATGCGGCACGCGGGCAATACTAGTTGCAGCTAGATAGATAGCGGTTTACTCTGGCGATCACCCCGGCCCGGCCAGCCCAAGCTGACTGGTCCAAGCGCAGCCGACGAATCCTTCGTGTATGGACACTGGATTGTATTCGTCGTGATGATTAATCATTTCTTTACAAATACTTGATTATATTTGTTGGACTTCATGCATATCGAAGTCAAGAAATTTTTCTCTGTGATAACTTTGTCATTCAGTTATGTACTTGATTACTCCCTTTTTATCATCTTTTGAAAATAATTGATTGGGTCGATCAAGCCTTGAAGAAAATTTACAATCTCAATTACAGACATGATGAGGATTTATTAGATAGACTAGATTTGACTGAATTATGAGTCAATTTATAAAGAGAAGCTGATATCTAGTTGACTAACATCGTTCAAATAACATTTGTCAAAAACGAAACTTGTTTACGTTTCAATTTTCAGTTCACATCATTTTAGGTTTATAAATACACGTTTAATATTGTTTTGAAGGTTGTTTAAATAAATTTATCAATATTTCTCAACATTTGATAAGCATTAAAGGGGACCACCAGGCAAAGAACAACACATAATTATATGTTTTGGCACCGTTTTGCGATATCAAATAGATACCCAACATTTCGCAAAGGGTTGTGTAATTCATAAACAAAGCAAATAATTACCACCACTTACGGAACCACTATTATTTCCTGGTCCGTACGGGCCAAGCATTTGCGAGAGCGCCAATGCTATTCACGCGTACGTTTGGAGACAATAGAATCCCGGACGATTCATTCGCTCTGGACAAAGTAGTCTCGTACATGCAGACCCGTGAACGCGTGCTTTAGAATGATGCGTTTTCCAATCATATTTTTTTTTTTCCCGGAAACATTTTTGTGAACTTGTTGATGGAATGGACTACTAAAGATGTTACCATTCATTTATAAGAATATCATTTTTGGGTGATGGTACCCTTCAAGTTACGCAAAAATCGGTTATTACAAACCATAAAACTGCAAACCAGTGTCACGAAATGCGCGTACATTGGACAAGGCCTTTTTAGGCCAAGCATCGAACAACGCTTGGAATTCACCGCCGACGAAGGCAGCCCAATGTCCGCACAGCGTCCTGTACGACGCTTCAGTCTGCTGCTTTTTGAAGAGTTATAAAACATATTTAATGAAGTAAACGACTGATCTCATGAACTTTTATGAAATATACAAGTCTCTAAAATCACTTCCAATATTAGAGAAATACAGATCTACTGAAATGAATGCTTGAATAATGAATACGGACATGAAACATGTTCCGGCGAAATGAATGACAGATTCTGTCACAAAATCAGTTTTAGATATAATTTTTCAGACTATTGTATGAAATTAAGGCTGTAGTAAGTCGGTTATTTGGAAAACCGGTTAACCGACGGCAAAAACCGGTTAACCGAACGGGTAACCGAAAAAAAAAAAGAAAAAAAATTATGATTTTTTTTTTTAATATTTTTTTTATTTATTTATTTTTTTTAAAAATTTTTTTTCTTCCGGATACATGTATATCCGATATCTGTCCATTTTTCAATTGGAATCAGCAGGGCAGTGTCATGTTAGTCTACAAACCGCTGTCAAGATGAAAGCCTTTGGATATCTCCTCACAAATGATTTGGCTCTACCAGTCTAATCTATTCATTAATCCTCTTACCATTTGTTTATTTGTTTTGTTTATTTGTGATACATGTAAAATACCTTTACTTTAGCAATAGATTGGCAGGGTTCAACGTGCCATTTTCTGACCGAATCTATAGAATGGGGATGGGGGAGAAATAAAAAAAATTAAAAAAAAAACCTGTTAAAATGAAAACTTTTTGCCGATGACGGTCGGTTAACCGTCGTGTAACCGTTTCACTACAGCCTTATATGAAATCTAGCCTATGAGACTTAATAAAAATCGATATTTAGGAAGTGCATACCATTATTTGTGGAAATTGATTAAGTAAGTCTTGTATTTTAGTGATTTTCATCGACCCTCTCAGGACGATTGATCAAAAAAGTTTGAAAGCAAAACGAAGGGCCTTTGAACGTGCGGCTGACGTCATTTGCATGTGCAAATCTGATACAGCGGTCTGCATGCAACCGGGCGTACGCGTGAACGATGGTCCACAGGCCTAATACGTCATGAATACTCGGCGGCTTTCGAGTGTAGTTTGGGCCTTGATCGGAGGGTGATTTTTTCTCAATTTCAATTTCGATTCGTCAATTCATATTCAATTTTTTTAAATTCTGAATTGCTCGAGGCTTGTAAAGTACAAGACCAAATTCGTCTCAATTTAAAAGCAATGAAGATAAACTTTATGAAACAGAAAGAGAGAATGGGAGATGGACAATAGAGTACTGAAGTCACATCCTTGGTTAGCATCATTGGTTACAAACAACTTGTTTGATTTGGGCATTTGATGACACGCGCAGTACCCCGGTGTACCGTTGTACACCGGTATCCCGCGTTGGGTAGCGCCATCTTGTGTCCACCCGAAGTACAACCGTACCGCAGAGCAATCATGGACGCCGCTGGTGTATTGCATTTTGCATGCAGCGCTTGTATGCACGCTACCCCGGCCGCAAAGAGAGCATTTTGAACTTAAATAAAGCATAACGAAAATAATTTTACACTCTTTGGTACCCCAGTGTACAGCCCTGAAAAGAAAGAAAAAAAAATTAAACAAAATGGCGGATTTTCATTTGGTACCCCAGGGTACCATTTATGTCATCATTTGACAGAGGGTTGGAGCTGGGCAATTGCCTTCATTATAGCAACTGCTATTTAAAGCCCTTGTCACATATCCCGGATAGCATCAACAGATGCCCGACGGAGAGCAAAATTTGTAATCTGTTTCATTCTTTTCCAATGCCTTTTTTGCCCGTTTATTGTTTGGTGAATGCGATTTATCCGGCGGAAAGTGTTGTGCATGCAGCAATGGAGACAACTTTTACCACCTGATAATTTAATTTCGCAAATGTTCTATCCATCGGGCATATACGCTTTCCGGTGATATGTGACAACATCCTAACAAATTGAATATACAATTTAGTACAAAACCAGAGTGTCGCATCCTGTTTAGCAATGGTTCTGAACAATTTGCCCTTTGAATATAGTTTTTTGATAGAGGGATCGAGCTGGACTATTGCTTTCTTGGCAACTTCTAGGTCACAATATGTTGGTTTGCCTGACATTACATATAACCTGTTATCCATGGCAGCAAGTACAAGTACCAGTGACATCGCAGTTTGGTACTCTGTCTCTAGTATAAAACCATTAATAAACCATGGCAAGCAGTTGTCTTTGAGGAAAATCAGTCAAGATGTAAGATAGTTCAAAATGACCGTTTGTTCAGAAAAAAATCAATCAATTTTAACTTCTCAAAGAACCAAATGGCAAATCTTCTTTGATTCGTTTGTGACATCTAGTCTATCCAACATATCTGCTAAGATACATTAACAAGAAAAACACACACCTTGTAACAGAACTTCTGTCGAAATAGTTTGTGAATCATAAAGTGATTGTTCACTTTGCCGTGTATTCCAGCAAAAAAAGATTTGGAGGGTTTCATTTAATGTCAAAAAGATTTGACAAAAAGTCAAATGATAGAGGAGATTGGAGAGGGCAACAAATTTAAAAGAAATTGCAAATTTTTTTTTTCTGACTTGAAACAGTCATAACTTGTTTATTTTCTGACCATTTTCTGAACTAATTTTTTACTTATCACTCCTCTAATTTTGTTTTTTTTATTCCGCAAAAAATCGATGCTCTCCTTTCCCAGTTTCCCTTTACTCTACAAATAAACAAAAAAGTTCTGCAATAACTTGAAGTGAACTAGTCAGAAATAACAAACACTAAATATGGGGTTTTATTTGATAAGACTGAATTCTTATGGTCGGTGGAGCCAGGCGGACATTCTATTCCAAGACGTGCCCAGGGCATGACAAAAAGAATGTACAAATATGCTCAATGCAATTGCATCTTAAAGGCATATATGCGTGGGTTATAAAGGGTAGTCAGCAGATTCCAACTAGACTCCACCGTAATCTCTCGAGGTAAACTCACGATATGTGTTGGATCGATCGAAGAGAGGTGCTTCAAAATATCTGAACAAAGGCCTTCTTATGAAATTGCATGCAGCAAACAAATTTCTCACGCTGTCACCTAGCCATCAAACGGCGGCACTTTGAAGTCGGTTGCGGTTAAGCGTGTTACGTGATATTTTCGCTCGTAAACATCTCTGATGGATCTCCATTCGACTAGTACAAACATTCCGAACGCCACTATTTTTTATGCATTTTTGACTCGGGTATTCGGAAGTGGGACAGTTTGCGATTGCTACTTATAACTGAGCCAATGGGGATTACGTACCGTGCGTAAAAGTGCGCAAGATGGATCCACGCGTCTAATAACCCACGCATATATGCCTTTAAAGCACTGTTCTTTTATGCCATGGGCACATCTCGGAAGAGATTGCCGCCAGCACAGTGGAACAACCGTCTAAGAAAAAAAGGATTGTCATTCTCTACCAAGTCATGCCCACAGCAATCATCATGACAAAAACAAACCGGAAACACACTGCAATTGCATGGAGCATCCGTTCTTCTTGTCATGCCATGGACATGGGCACGTCTCGGTAGAAAATGGCGACCAACTTAGGTCCGAGCATGCCGAGTGAACATGTTCTATACCTTTCGTCGTCTCTTCATCGGACGTGTTGTGGTAGTCCGTTTGCTTTGTTTTCCGCTTCTTGCCCATTTCCGAAGTACCTGTCGCACCCTCCTTTACTCGCATTGAGACCTTGTCAAATGTCACATCACCCGACTAGAAACTTGAGCTGAAATAGATTAGAGGAAAATCAAACAGGAGACGAAAATTAAGTTTTTTAATAGGTAATTAATGCATGAACACCCTTACTTAGTTTTCACAAAACATGTCGTCGCAGAATCGTACGAAAGAATGCAAGTCTAGTTCGACACCGGGCCGAGATACACATTCTGTAACTTACACATTCTGTAACTCGCGCATGCGCATAGCCAGAATTTCCGACTTGTATAATATCGCACATGCACAATTCAACGCGTGTACAATAAAAAATGAAATGCGACGTAGGTGAGGATCGAACCCACGTACCTTGGGTTCATAGGCACTGGCCTTATCCATTACGCCACAGCGGCTTGCTTGATCGGCAGTGGATTTTTAGGATATAACCCTAACCCTAACCCTAACCCTAACCCTAACCCTAACCCACACATAGGTCAATTAGCATTGCATATACGTGCGCCATATTTGACATGTTCAAGCCCGTCCAAGAAGTTTGTGTTTTTATTTGGGTCTTGAACATGTTTGTTCATGTAAATTTTTAATAATTAATAAAGTTAAACTACTATGCTTACCAAATATGCTGTTTTTGTTGTGGTTTGGATTCCGTATCGTAGCATGTGAGCTCTTTTTCTCTGGAAAAAATGAGTAGTTGCTGCAGTGTTGCACACCCTGAAACGTAGTCCGCATGTATACAAAGTATGAACCGTGATGAAGGGCCTATTTGCTCAAAATACAAATTTGCTAAATATCTCAATTTAAGACTAGGAATAGTTTACATTCGGATTTTATTAATTTGAGTCTGATCATCATCGTTCATATTTGTATCATTTCAAGTTTTGATGAATTTGATCACACTTGACTTAATGAAATCGGAAGGTAAACTATTCAAATTCTTAAAAGGAGAATCTTTAGTAAACGTGTATTTTGAGTAAATACGCCCTTCATATATCGATTATTACGTCCGAAGCGTGCACGCCCACCCCGCGCTATAATATCCCATCGCAAAGAAGATCGGTCTCTCATAGAATAACACGTGTTTCGTCGCGGCGGCGAGCGAGCTGCGCTACGCAGGCGGCGAAGCGAACACTCCGGGATTGAGAGCGCAAACGGACGCGTCTGAATACTCATGCACTAGTATTCAAGAGCAAGCTTCCTGCGCGATTTCTTGTCGGTAGATGGCATCAGCTGGGTATGTCGATGCAACGCTTTTTCCTATATGTTGCGTGTAAATGGTCCAGTTAACTGGACCTATTTACTAGTAGATGTGCCCTAACCCTAACCCCTGACCCCTGACCCTAGGATGGTGGCTATAGTATAGGTCAGATTAGTGGCTATGGGTCAGATTCAGTGGCTATAGGTCAGATTCAGTGGCTATAGGTCAGATTCAGTGGTTAACAACGAACGTTGAGGGCGGTAAACACGCAAGTGTATACGCCCTCAACGTTCGTTGCTGTTTAGTGTATCTCGGCCCGGTGTAAAATTCATGCAAGTCAGGGTCAATTCCAAATCAATCTCTCATTTTCAAATGTCAATCATCAAAATCAAACGTTTGTTGTTTCACTTTCACTTTGTCTTTACGACTTTACTAGTTTAGATTTTCATCTTTGAGTTTGACAAACAAAATTAAATGGCATACGTACACAAATCATAACATTAACAATCATAAGTCACACATCAGACATTACTTACACCGGCAATTTGACTCACATCTAGTACTTTGCAAGTTCGTTTTAAGACCCAAGACTCATTGTCTTGAAAAACTAACTTCAATCCCAATAAAATTTTATAAATAAATTGAATTTGAAACTTTAAATTTAATTGACTTTAAAATTACAATTTACATCTACATAGTCACTCATAGGAATGCATACCACTGTATTACCACTTACTAAAAATGCAGAAGATTCAAGTATCACTAAACATCAAGTCAGTTCTGCCAAGTTCTTCAATAATAATCAATGACACACTAAACTCAAAGTCAAGATTATGAATCAGCCATGTCCAATTCAAATGCGTAATGCATGAATTGCATGCATTTCGCAATGCATGGGGAATTGCCAATTTTCCAGCACAGCCTACTTTCATTTCATTTGTAACCCGGAAGTTGTACCATCCTCTTTTCTTGCACATGAAATTGTAATATGATTAATATAATCATTATTTTCATATCATATTTGCTGTCTTTGAAACACATTAAAAATGTTTTATGTATGATATATATTAGTTATTTCAAGTTCAAAGCCAGTTCATATTCTTAGTTATTTATTTTAATTTCAATAAAAACAATTTTATACGAGGATGTTGTTATAAGCGATCGTGGCAAAATTTGATTGATCCGTTTTCAGGATTAAGATTATCATGTTGAGAAGGTGAAAGAGGAGTTGGCATTTATAGTGATAACAAATATCCGTAAAGGTGAGTATAAGTTACTGTATAACTTGAAATCAAGTGATGAAAAATAAATTATCGTAGATTAAAAGCCAGTTGATTGTGTAGAAATTAATCAGGGCGAGTGATTGTGTTCAGTCCCACTAATGTGATATCATGTTTGTAATTTTCAGTGTAGCAGATCCACTGCCGCCGCACTGCCACACTGCAACACTGCAGCTGGTTACCTGTTCTGTCATGTGTAAAATACTTTGTATGTTACACATGACACCGCACACTACGTGGTACCATTGTTCTATACCGCTAGCGTCCGGTCGTAACCATTAACAACTCATTGTCAACTGGGTCAAAGTGAATTCGCCAACACCCCTCGCACATTTTGCCCCGCCGAGCGAAAAAATAACGCACTACGGCACTGTGATTCTGTATGCTATACACAAACGGTATAGGTGGTAGTGCTGGTGCATACCTGTTCTGTCATGTGAAAAATACTTTGTATATTACACAAGACATTGTACGTGGTACTATTCCTTTATTTAATACTGGTGGCGTCGGGTCGTAAACTCGTAGCCAAATAACGACTGGGTCAAAGTGAATTTGTCAACGCGCAATCACATGACATGCGTGCAGTAGGCGTAGCCACGCCGCACGAAAAAATTCTGTCGCAATGGCCAATGCGATTCTGTACGTAAATATTATATATGACGCACAGTATTGGCGAGGACAGCCCACTCTGGGGCCACTCTCATACTCATACTTAGGCAGGCTGCAGTAAATAAATTTGTGAGACTGGCAAAAATCATAAAAACATTTCTAGCTAAAATCTCACCAATTATTCAAACTTAACAATAACATGAGAGGGGGTTAGAATTGAATATAATTTCAAACTTACATGAGCTTTCCAATGTCAGAAGCACTTTAAATTCCAGTTTTTAAATAACTGATCTATGACTATGACTATGAGTATGAGTATGAGACTTGAAGACCCAATCCGTTTATGAGCTTTCTGACTGTGCAGCACTCGACCACAAGTTTTAGAACAGTTGTTTACATGTTTAGGCTTGTCTGCCAGCCATTATCAAAAGGCTGAAGGGATTATTTAAGAGATTAGTGTCTGAATGACAATGGGTTCTGCAAAGTACTCTGACTTGTAGGGATGTGAATAGATAGCATTTCAATAGGTGTCTGGACAAGACAATACATGTGGCTTTTGTATTGCATTCCAAAGTATATATAACAATGAATGTAGGTCAATTTGTGACTCTAAGGAATTCTTTACAACCAGCTTTGAAATACTTATAAGATTAACACCATGATTCAATGAAGACATGCTATAATTGTTTGTTGAACAAAGGCCAAAGCCATATTATGCAATTTATACAGACATACACAGCATCAAATTGATCAATAGTGTGAAAAACATCTAGTTTAAGGCTAGGTAGACAGGGGAATTCCCCAGTGTTTACTTGGACAATGAGGGCAGCTGACTATCTGGCTTTTTGACCAGGCAATGGAGTAAGGGGTTAATAATAATAATAATAATACAGTATTTATATAGCGCATAATAATAATAGCTTATTCTCTATTAACCTAACCAGGCTCTGTGCGTAGCACAGAGCCTGGCATATTGAAGTGTGTGTTAGGTGTATCGCTCGTAACAATTATTGGTAAAAATAGTATATAAGATACTATACAATTTATATCTGGTTTTATACTTACGACGGATGTTATCCATGGACATCAATGGTCCACTGTCTTGATACATGAGGCTCCAT
The DNA here is from genome assembly GCA_037951105.1 of Echinarachnius parma. Classification (NCBI taxonomy): domain Eukaryota; kingdom Metazoa; phylum Echinodermata; class Echinoidea; order Clypeasteroida; family Echinarachniidae; genus Echinarachnius; species Echinarachnius parma. The sequence continues at coordinate 72,019 of JBAMJV010000762.1, forward strand.
TCGGTGTATTTATTCACAAAATTAGGTTTTTATCGTCCAGATTTTGGTAAGAAGCAAAAATTCCAAAATGGTATCCGAATTTGTGTCCACAGTGCGCATGCGTGAGGTCGCAGGTCAAACTTTGGCGTACGAGCCAAGATGTGCGCGCGTTCTGCACAGCGATTGATAGTTCGTCGTTAACTGTGATCAGCGTCGATTGAAATTAAGAAGTTTTTTTGACATGAGGTGTTTTATCCCCTTTAATCAGATTATTTTTTAATTTTGTTTACTTGTACTACACACAGAAACCCCCATATATGTCGGCGCTACACAAAATTACTATGAAAACAATGATAACCTACCTCAAATTGATTATTTATGTCGATTGTCCTTGTTAGAATCCCGCTGTGCGATGCCGACGGATCGAAAAAAAAAGCCGGATTCTAACAAGGACGATCGACATAAATAATCAATTTGAGGTAAGTTATCATTCTTTTTATAGCAATTTTGTGTAGCGCTGTCGTACATAGGTATTTTAGGGTGCAGTACAAGTAAACAAAATTTTTTAAAAATCTGCTTAAAGAGGATAAAACACCTCATCGCCCATCTACAAACATGTTGCTGCAAGATTTCGAGCGATGTATATGCCAGGCGGTTAGGTTAACATTGAGTACAGTGGCCTGGCTTATATGTATTAGTCAACCGATCGCCACTTACGCGCGGAACCGGAATAAAACCTCGCCTATATATCCCAGCATGCATTGCCGATGACTTTGGAGGCGACAGGACAATTTCGAATATTTGTGCGAAGCCGTTTGGGATTAATCATCAATTTGAGGTAAGTTATTATTCTTTTCATATAATTTCTATGTAGCGCGCAGATAAAACGCACTTTTGTTCTCTAGAAAAGGTTAACCAAATACAAAAAAATTATAATTAAAGGTGATAAAAACACCTCATCGCAAAAACGCTACACCATTTCGATCGTCAGTAATTCACAGCTCTGTGCTACGCACAGAGCTGATCATAGTTAATTCTCTATGCGCTTTCCAAAAAACTTAATTACTTAATTCGTACGAAATAACATTAATTATGAAAATTACACAAAACGAGTAAACCATAACATACAATTTATCAGGAAACCACATTGTAATTAATAATACGCATTAACATCAAGGAATAAATTACATTGAAAAAATATAACATGCGTAACAAATTATATGACTATTTATATTATCAAGTGCATCAGAATGGCGAAAACAAACACAAATAATGCGTTGTATGTTATCAACTTGACAGGGGGGGGGGTGGGTCCATTTCGGTCATTATACATCATTACAGAATAGGTATGTCTTGAGGGCTGTTTTGAAGCTGTGGACAGTTTTGCACTGGCGAATATGGAGAGGCAGAGAGTTCCAGAGGGTGGGAGCCGATACTTGGAAGGCACGATCACCATAGTATTGGGTTGAAGACTTGGGAACTTGTAGACGATGCTGGTTGGCAGATCGGAGGGAACGGGCTGGGTTGTGTGTACTGATCAGCGATGAGATGTAGGATGGGGTTGCATTGTTTAACGATTTGAAAGTTAGCAAAAGGATCTTGAAGATTATTCATTTCTGGATAGGTAACCAGTGGAGATTACGTAGCAAGGGGGTGATGTTCTGCCTTCGAGGGGCTCTGCAGATGATCCTGGCTGCGGTGTTTTGGATTCTTTGGAGATGTTGGAGTTCATACTGCGGAAGGCCATACAGCAGGCTATTACATGTGTCTAGTCTGCTGGTAACAAATGAATGGATGAGTGATTTGGTTGCGGGTGCTGTGAGATATTGTCTGATCTGTCCAATCGATCTGATGGCTATCATGGACGACTTGCATATGTTCTTCAGATGCAGCTTCATGGTGAGATGTCGGTCCATGATTACACCTAGGTTCCGCGCGTGATCAGCTTGTTGCGCAACGGTGTCCCCTACATTTAGAGATACCGCATCAGGCTGGTCCTTGAACTTTGAAGAGAAGTGTATGATTTCTGTCTTTGCATCGTTGAATTTCAAGGCATTCTGAGCTGCCCAGATTCTGATGTCTGAAATACAGGTGTTAAGTAGGGCTAAAGCTTCTTCGTGGGTTGATTTCGGAAACGCGATGTACATTTGCGTGTCATCGGCGTATATAATTGACTGTAGGCCATGGGCAGCGATGACATCGGCAATCGGGGCACTGTAAAGTACGAAGGTCAGCGGCCCGAGTACGGAGCCCTGGGCAATTCCGCACTCATCTCGATAGACATGAGAGGAAGCGTCCTTAATCTTGATGGTATGTGATCTTCCGTAGACATAGGACCTAAACCATTCAAGAACCTTGTCAGCGAAGCCATAACGTCTGGATAGCACTTGCATCAATACGTCATGGTCTATGGTGTCGAAGGCGGCACTAAAATCCAACAAAAGAAGAATGACCTCCTCGTTTCTGTCTAAAGCCCGAAGAACATCATTTTGGACTTTCAGAAGTGCGCATTCTACTCCATGATGTGATCTGTAGGCCGATTGGGTTGCCGGAAACATGTTGTTGGCGTCTAGATATGTGGTGATCTGGTTGACTACAACTCGCTCGATGAGCTTGGCAAGATAGCTCAAGTTGGAGATCGGGCGATAACTGGCCAAGTCGTCAGGGGGAAGGTTATCTTTCTTCAGGCGAGGTACGACGATCGACTGCTTCAGACATGAAGGGAATTTTCCAGACTGCAGGCTTGCGTTGACGATCCTTGTGAGAGCTGAGAGTAAGGCAAGTGAACCATCTGTACAACTCTTTAGAAGAGTAGTAGGAATAGGGTCCAATTCACATGATGCCTTAGATGTGGATTTGATGATTCTAAGTATATCCTCATCAGTGACTGGGTGGAACGAGTCCAGTGTTGAGTTGCACTCGTCAAGAATTGGAACAGAAAGGTTCTGCTCATCACCCTGGTTGAGCTCCTCTCTAAGACGATGGACTTTCTGTTCGAAGAAGTCTCCAAAGTTGTTTGCTAGCTGGAGAGGACAATTGTGTTTTGGTAAGGTCTTAGTGACTGGACGCATGGTGAGAGATTTTACAAGTCGGAACAACTCTTGTTGATTAGATGAATCAGTCTTGTTTAGGAGGTATTCACGTTTAGTTGCGTACACGAGTACGTTGTATTCTTTGCACAGTTCTGCGTAGATGTGTTTGTGAACCTCCAGTTTAGATTTGTTCATCTGTCTTTCAGCTCTCCTGCGCTTCTGTTTGGCTGTGCGTAGACTGTCATTATACCAGGGGGCATTAGGACGGAGGATAATGCTCCTTTCTGAAAGCGGGGCATGTTTGTCCAATAGCTTGCCAAGTTCATCGTTGTAGAGAAGAGCCAGTTCCTCAGGGTCATCTGATGATTCTTGGACAAGTGAGGATTCTATGACGTCTTGTAGAAAGGTGCCAATGTCGATTTCCTTTATTTTCCGGGTCTTCAGGAGACATCTAACAGGACTCGGCCGGGAAGTAAGTAGACGGCACTCAATGGCAGCATGGTCTGATGGTAAAGAAGAGCATTCCTGGATTGATTGCACGAAGTCATCATGGGGTCGTGAGATGATGAGGTCGAGTGTGTGCCCACTAGTATGGGTTGGAACATCGACAAAATTTTGGAAGTTGGTCGATTCTAGCAGTTGAAGGAGCCGTGAAGCGTGAGCATCATTCTGGACATCGACGTGGAGGTTGAAATCGCCAACTAGTACGACCTTCTGACGCACGACGGACAATATCTCAAGGAGTGAAGACAGTTCAGCAAGAAATGTCTGTGGTGTGTGTCGGTTTTTCCTTCCTGAAGGAGGTCTGTAGACGACCACGAGGTTGTATAACTTTCGGTTTTTGCAATGTACATGAAGAATGGCGATCTCCGTTTTTCCACGGTCGGGTAAACTCATCGCGCCTGGCGATTAAGGTTTGAATGGGATGAAGACGATTGTCTTTCCTTCTACGACCACCCCTGGAAGTTCTTTCTTTAGCGAGATCTAAGTCGCGAAGCGTCTCCATGAGCGATGGGCTAATCCGATTCAGCTCAGTACTTCTTATTGAGCGTTTGATGTCGAACAATTGTCTCTTCGTGTAGTGCTTTGTAGTGTAGTGCAAGGAGTTCATTGTCGGCCTGTTTGTCGTGTCGATCTCGAACTGAATGGGAGAGCGCAAGTTTATGAGGAGATAAAGGTGAACAAGGACAAGCCCATTCAACCAAAACTTCCCTCGTATCATTGATTCTAGCTGCATTTTGAGCGAAGATTCAGCTTAAGTCAGCCGACAAGCTTCCCGTCGAAATAGCTCTAGAGTTTCGTAGTAACATTAGATGGCGACAGTTTCTCAAACATCAAAATAATCAAATGTTCGTCTCGAGTCACCAATCTGACAGTTTTTATCCAAAAGTCACTTTAATATCAATGCTCTCTGTATAAGAACTAAACACGGTGAAATACTATCACAAAAAGTGGCGAAGAATATACAAAAAGCCGAAAATAAAGATGAAATATACGGAGCGATCAATGATCGTGCAGCCAGTGACGGCGCGTACAAACTATATAATGCAGCATGCTGTTAACCCCTTGTCTTGCAGGGGTGAGGACAGCCAGTGCGCACTGTCCAGTGCCAAGTCTCCCAAGACGACCGAGCTTAGCTGGCCGCACTCTCCGCCACTCGCCGCCGCAGCTGCAGCAGTGTACTCGGTGAGCATGCCATGGTGAGTGAGCGAAGACTGTCAAACACGCGAGGCGAGGCAGAAAAGTGTCCTTGGACTTTCAGGTGTACTCAAATATTATGGAAAGGCATCCATTGTTTGGATTGTTGGATTGCCATGCCACTATGGTACGGGCCCGTGTTATGTCAGAAGCAAATGGAAATTAAAGAAAATCTTTAATTCTTCATAATCATATTCATAACATAACAAGTCTTTATCCTTTCCTTTCATTTGTTTTCTTTTTTGTTTGTTTTTCCTTTTAAATTTATTGGCATATTGCCATAAAGCCTTAAAGGGATAGTTAGTGCAGTATTGGTATTGGAAATAATGAATTTGTGATGTAATAGAAAACTAAGTGTAATATTTGGAAGATCATGTGATTTTAGAGATAAAACAAACTTTATTTAAAGGGAGAGATCCACTTTTGCAAGCCAGAATTCAAAAGTTGCGAGGTTATTGTCTTATATGAAAGGAAATGTCATTTATTAATAGCATGCCTGAAAAAATTAGGGCTTGAAATCTCTTTTTCGTGGAGTTATAGACCTAAAACTGAATAAACTGAGGGACGTCGGTTAATTAGGTACATACATATTTTCGGCCGGTGAGTAAGTTCGTACATAGATTTCACGGAGTGCCAGATCGGTATGCATGACCCCTACGTGACCCGCGCTAGCTACGTGACCCGCGCATAAGTACTAATGTGTGAGCGTTTACCAAGCAAAATACCCAAACATCGCTTAAACTGCCTACATGTAATTATATATTCTTTCTTTTTGAGATCTTTTTCCGTGACATACGTTAACAAATGTCGGCTTCACAATACCTTTACGAGAATTAGTACTGTATTGTTGTAATATTATGCTAAATCAGTTGAACTCCTTTATTGACCGATATATAGTTTAAATGGAGGGACGCATTCATTTTTCATTTGTAGAATCCGAATTAGAGGGCAGTTTGCTCTGATTTTTTGTTTGCGTGTTACATTGATCCCCATCCGTCAACTGAAAGCTGTTCAGACGTTTTGTAAAAGTGGACCTGTCCCTTTAAACAAAATCGGGGCATTGTCTTCGAAGACGTGCCCACGACTTGGTATGCATGACTAAAAGAACCCATGCTCTATGCAATTGTAAAGGGCATCGGTTCTTTTAGTCATGCATGCAAATTCGTGGGCACGTCTTCAAAGAGAATGCCAAAATCAGTACAGAAAGGACTGAAATATCAATAAATATATCCAATTATGGTCCCACATTTATTCACCAATTTAAGAAAAAATCTATATAAATTATAATGCCTACACTTTTTCAAAATTATGCCAAAGAGGTTTTTAAATACTTAGTAGTTGTTATTAATGTTAATGATCTATCTATTGAATCATTATTTTCACAATTTTGTTATAAAAAATGAGTGAAACTAATATTTTTGAAAAGAGCACCCTCTTGTGTTTAAACGGCTGTTTTTTTAAAATGATAACAGCATTTTAACTTAGCTGTTTTTTTTTACCTTTAAGTTTTTCTACCTTTTGGGCATTGTAGAATTATAATAACTCATACTTTGTAATGATGGTGCAAGTTTTGGTTAACATTCAGTTTGACCAAAACTGTACTATCCCTTTAAAGAAAAGCCTTTAGGCACTAACAACACTCAACAGTAACAATCCTCACTTTTGCAGATGAAATTTATAAGGATCGTTTGTGCTGACGATCTGCGCTAGTGAGCAGGCGCATGATATCTGTGGACTGCTGTACATAATAGACAATAATAAAACTATTTGTTTAAATGTAACATAGCAGAAAGAATACAATATATTAAAGGGGACCATCAGGCAAAGAACAACACATTTAATTATAAGTTGTGGAACTCGTTGTGATATCAAATAGATACCCAACATTTTGCAAAGGGTTGTATAATTCATAAACAATGCAATTCATTACAACTACTTTACGGAACCACTATAATTTCCTGGTTCCGTACTCGCCAAACATTTGCGAGTGCGCCAATTCTATTCACGCGTACGTTTGGAGACAATAGAATCCCGGACAATTCGTTCGCTCTGGACAAAGGAAGTCTTCGTACATGCAGACCCATAATGTTGTAGTATGGTGATGCGTTTTCCAATTATATTTTTTTTCTGGAAACATATTTTTCTGAACTTGTTGATGGAATGGACTAACTAAAGATGTTACCTTTCATTTATAAGAATATTATTTTTGGGTGATGGTACACTTTAATGATTTTTTTAAACAGGAAAGAAAACTACCACTGCAACAAATAATTACAATTCTAGCTTCTAGCTTGGTGGTCACTGATTTAGCAATCTTAGGTCTCTGGTTCAATTCCTGTGGATCTTGTTTTGCTTACAAGTCTTGAAAGTATGATTATCATATTTTCCACACTTTCTTTCATTATTTGTGTAGAATCTAACAAAGCGTTTGGAAACTTTGGACCAATCACATTCATTTACCTCCATGAGACTGATGACATCATCATGCCTGCAGTTAACAGGGGAATGTTCCTGCAGCTTTCGCTGCTGCTCCTCATAGTCCCAGCCCAGTACTTCTTGACACAGTGGAAACCGACCACCAGCACCCAGCGAAGTGTAGATCTCCAGCAGTAAGTCAAATCACATTTGTGTGCATATTAACTTAAATAAATATTGTGGTACTTATTTATTTTAGATAGAACAACGTGTCTATTTCTCTGCTTGGCAGAGACAGTTTGGTCATCCCTTACAAGTGGCCAGAACGGGGGAAAAAATCCTCCATATATCTTCTCCATTTAATTTAGATAGAATAACAGTTAAATGTCTTTGCTTGGCAGGGAAAGTTTACCAATCTTTACAAGTGGCAAGAACGTGGCAAAAAAATCCTCCATAATATATCTTCTTCAAGTAGGTGTCTTTATTTTCCAGGCAGTAAGCCCACTCATACGGACATTTGCCATACTGTTACCTCAGTTGTTATTTTGTACATTTGTTTAGAACTTTGAAGGTATATTTGTTTAATAGTAGCTTTTTGTCTTCTCCAGGTTAGTGACAAAGTTGGGGTCGTGGCAGGAAAAATTCACTTACAACCAACCAACTGGTGGCAAAACCAAGGAATGTCATGAGCAAATTCCCCAAGAACAAGAAAAATTATTAGTTAGTACAGTTTTGTTTCTTTGAAGATATATTTGTATAATAGAAGCTTTTTGTTTTTCTCCAGGTTAGTGACAAAGATGGAGTCGTGGCAGGACAAAATCACCAACCCCGACTGGTGGCAAAAACGAGGCAGGAAAGCTTGGAACGTCGTGAACGAGTTCTTCAACCACTTTGGCAAGTACGGGGAGGAGGTCGTCTACGGGAGCCCGATGGATGAGGACGACGACGACGACAGCGATGAAAATCCGGATGGAGAATCACCCGCGCTGGAGGTCCTACAGTATAGGGAAACCATGGGGTATTTTGGCGGTAGGTTGACCTGTTCCCAACTAGATATTGCAATCGATGAGCTTATGCCATGGCGTGGCGTCCGTCGTCCGTCCGTCCGTCCGTCCTTCCGTCCACAGTTTTCAAAATGCTTCTTCTTCGTTATTTTTAAACCGATTTTGATTCTGATTGTTTCATAAGATAGGGCTAGGAGGGGGATTTAAAACTTCTACACAGAATCGGGAAATTCATTATCTATGGTAATTTATGCAAATTTATTCGAAATCACAAAAAATGCTTCTTCTCCTTCATTTCTCGACCGATTTTGATTTGGTTTGCTTTATCTGGTAGAGCTAACTTTGGTACACTAAACTTGTACACAGAATTTGGAAATTTTTCTCCATTCATTAATTATGGTAATTTTTAATTTTTTTTAATTTTATTTTTTTATTGTTTTGTTTTATTTTATTTTTTTGTCATTGTTGTTTTTTTTTTTTTTTTTTTTTTATTAATTTTTTTATTTATTTATTTTTTAAAAATTATTATTATTACCGTGGGTGCTAGAGAACCCGGACAGTCACACACAACACAGATAGCACAGTGCGTCATTGACTTTGTACACACACCGTGCGCGGTGTCCGGGTTCTCCTGCACTGCGATAAATTGAACCTTCGTGCATGAAATCGCGCCGTGCGGAAACCCGCTTTGCCGTTGAGCGATAATTTTTTATCAGCAAAGGCACCGCGATATTACGGTCCAATTGGTGTAAGTTTCTACCGAAATGAACTACTGAGCGTAGATTTACAAAAGCGAGAATAAAGATTATAAAAATTGTAATCTCAAATTATCGTGAATAAAATAAAAAATAACAAATGTTGGAGTTTAAAGACTGACTTTCAAGCGATTTTCTGGATAACCAGGAGGACTACAGAACAGCAATATACATGTATTTTATGAGCAATATGCAGATAAATCGTTTGATATAAGTTTCGAGTCGCATGTTCAGTGCATTCTCGGCAAATATATTTTCAAAGGTAGCCCTGTCCATTTTTTGGCCGGGTTCTCCCCCCGTCCGGGTTCTCTAGCCACTACGGTATATATTATTATTATATTTTTTTTTTTTTATTTATTTATTTATTTTTTTTTTTTTTTTTATTTATTTTTTTTTTTTCCCATGTCCCTTCCGGGGCGTCAAATTTATATTTGTTCACTCTAATTTTTTTTTTTTTTTTTAATGTCCCTTCCAGGGCATCAAATTTTTATTTTTTGACCAGTTGAAAAGTGTACCACATGAAATTTGCGATATTTGATGTTGCGAGATGGCGGATGAGCGCTACGTCATTGACGTTCTGGTTATAATTGAAATCAAAATTATTTCTTTGTGGAAAAAGTCCCAAGTTTTTCCAAAATGTGATTGTAATACTAGCTAGTTCTGATAACAATGAAAATTGTATCTTGTTTCAGGATTATTGCTAGCTAAATATCTTAAATTTTGTAATATTTACGACCAAACCGTATCTATTTTATCAAGAATTAGAACCAATTATATGATCTTGAAATAAAGCAATATTTCTTTCCGTAATAGACCCAAGTTTTCTAAAAAAATGATAGTGTAATACTTCTGCTAAAAGTGTCACATATGATGTATATCTGGTAAAATGGTGTGGTTTGTCATGTGCAAAATGTGCTCCTGTATTATGCTTCTTCTTTCTCCGCTCTTTCGGAGATCAGCGTGGCAAGACCCACATACAGTTTGTGTACTTCTTGAATTGTGTTGGTAATTTGTTCACTTGCAAAGATATTTATTCCCACCTTTTTTTGTTAAAGGTTCCACGGAGAAAAGAAGTCCGCGACCAAGGCAGGTGAAGTTCAGGATAGGTCAGGTGGTCAGACACAAAAAGATGGGCTACAGAGGAGTCGTGGTTGGCTGGGATTCATCAATAAAGGTGAGTTTTTTGGCCAGGGGGGTGTTTCACAAAGATCCTAAGTTGGACTTTAACATTATGGAAAGCCGTTAGTTTCTTTTAATTTTGGGGGTAAAAGTTCTTTTAAAAGGCATAAAATGTTGATTCAAATCATAAATATTTTATTTTATCAAGGAGATGTCATGTTCTTGATGTACAATTTATGAAAAGTCCCAAAACACTTGTATTTTGGCTTTTGAATACATTTTATTCCAAGGCTACAAATGGCTTGCCATCATTTTTAAGTCCAACTATAGAGTTAAGTACAACTTAGGATCTTTGCGAAACACCCCCAGGCCTGTAAAGAAAACCTATTTTGCCATATATTTTAACAAAGAGGTATTCAAATAGTTTGAATACGTGTAGTTACTTTAAAAATATACTAAAATATAAAGTCACATTCGAATACCAACAGCTGTTCAGGTATTCAAATTATAATTAAAACATTTCAATAGTTGTCCCAGGCCACATCTACATTGTAAATGGTCATACTATGGTATGTCCATTTACACGCCAGACACACAATATCATCGGAGCAAATGGTGTGTATATCAAGGACGGTGTCCCACATATTTGTGATATGGTAGTCCTACACTTCAGCAATAAGATACAAAGTTATATGAAGTATACAAGGTGAAAGAGCATAAATTTCTCTATTTTTAGAGCTCTATTTTGTTACTCTACCTGCTTTAGTTATTTTGTAATGATTTGTATTATTGCCTAAATCGCTATAATTTAGGAAAATCCTTAAATTGGCAACACATTGTAATATTTTAAAAACAGATTTTGGCGTTCAGATTGGCAACTTTGCGGCAAAGTCACTTCATATTTGTCTTAAATTGCCATTACTTAATATTTTCCACCTATTTTTATGCCACTAAAAGGTAGAAAAAAAATAGGAGTTGCCAATTTGTAGAGGAAAATAATGATCAATTTTGCCTTAAAATAGCTCTCGTCCTTGATGGGTTGCATGGGTGACGGTCGTTCGACTTCCGGCACCAGTGCATTGTCAATGCAATGCAGAGCGCATAGTACAGTATTGTAATGTCTGTATGAGTGTCCCAGGCCTAGTATTGGCAATGCTAGATATAACCTATTTTTGTATGTGTGGCCCAGTCAGCGCTTTTTGGCTTTATAATCAAAGCTTCTTCAAATTTTAGTGACAAGAAACTTGAATCTGGTTCCCTCAAAAAAAGAAGCATTTAAAAATATTTTTTTGGTATAAAGTGCATCTTTTAAACAAAATAATTGAATAGACTAGTTTCATTATGCAGGCTTTCAAGTTCCTACTTGTTCCTACTTTTCCCTACTTTTTTACACATCCTCCTACTTACCCTACTTTTTCCACAAATTTCCTACTTTTTCCTACTTTCTCCTACTTTTTTGTGAAAAAAAAAAAAAAAAAAAAATTGTGCGAGGCTATTATTATTCAGGAGTAGTGAGTACTTGTTACAGGTTCTCACAAAAGATGTGGCTGTCTACTATGCTAGTTTCACTATCACCAATCTACATCATACATGTACATTGTAGAAAGGAATCAGCCAGAAGACTTAGTGTGCCTCAGCTTTGCTGCTGTGTATTCCCAAAAATCAAATATGGCATTGGTGCATCAAGGTCGTGAGTACAGACCATGGGCGTCGATCACGGGGGAATGGGGGGATATATCATCCCCAATATTTAAGGTGGGGTGGGGGGATGACCAGTATTATTATCCGCCCCCCCCCCCCCCCCCTCCAATATAGCGGCTACAAATATATTTTAAAATACTAAATAAAGGGACATTGCCCCCTATTATACATGATGTGAAAGTTGATACAATTAAACCACATCTTGAGAGTGCTAATCTGCCAAAATGAAAAATCTTCCGGGGGCTATGCCCACTCAAATTTAAATAACTATATAACTAACCATCTAATAGCTAACTAGGTTTTCTTTTTAAATATGAACTACATCTTAAGTTCTGTATATCAGAAATCAAAAAGCTTTCAGGGGATCCGCCCCCTGGACACCCATTATAGTAATTTGACCCCCTCCCCTGTACACTCCGCCCCCTGGAACCCCATAAAAGTAATTTGACCCAGTCCCCTGTACACGTATAATGTCTTTATTCAGGAACTGAATGCCAATACTCAAATTGAAATAACTATATAACTAACCATCTAATAGCGAACAAGATTTTCTTTTTAAATATGGACAACATCTTTAGTAATGTTTATCAGAAACCCAAAAGCTTCCGGGGGCTCCGCCTCCTGGACCCCCATCCCATTGTGATTCCATTCAGGGATCAATCAAGGTGCTTCAAAAGCATGGGCCCCATACCCCCACCCTCCTCCGGTCATACAATCCCCGCTAGCTGCAGGGTTGGTCACTTCGCGCCCTCGCTGAAGATGGTCGAAATGACGTATCACCCCCCCCCCCCCCCCCCCCAATGGCGAGAAGAAATCAACATCTATGGTACTGACCAAGATATATGATCAAGAGTAATGGTAAATATCAATGAAAACTACTCCGAAAAGCTCGCGCACATCCTACTTTTATCCTACTTTAGGCCTCTATGTCCTACTTTTGTCCTACTTTTTAGGAAAAATTGGTCCTATTTTTCTCCTACTTTTCCAGTTGGGCTCACTTGAAAGCCTGCATTATGTATTCAAATGTGATGATCGTTTCATGCAGGAAACCCTGAACTAAATATTTGTGAACATTGTAAAGAGAAAATCTTTCGGATGGTATTCAACGATTATTTTGAAAAGTATAAAACACAGCATAAATGTGAAGTTTTCCATCAATGACACAATTTTCAAAGCTTTCAGGGGATTGTTTTTTTTTGTGAATGGTATTACATATTTAAAAAACAAAAATAATTTACTCCAGCGTTCATCCTTACAAAGTAGCTATTACTTGCATTTAACACTGAGTGCCAGTCATTTAACAGCTCTATGTCATTTGTGGGTATTGTGTGGTGCCAATATGCGACATTGGCACTCAAGGAGTTAAACTTGTTGTATTTTTACCTTGTTTTTGTTTTTATTTTTATAAACATAGGCACCACAGGAATGGATACATGAACATATACCCCTGGATAAAAGGGTAAGTATAATTAGCTCTGTCAACATCAATACCGAAAACCGGTGTGACTTTGGCCGCCGGGGTGACTCTGGCCACTTTTTGAGACGGGTGTATTTTCATCAAGCCTCACATTTTGGAACAAATTTATTATTGTTTTTCACAAACTCTCATAGGGTAATGTACAAAATCAGAAACTTGTTCTAAAGAGTGAGGCTTGATGAAAATACATCCTTCTCAAAAAGTGGCCAAAGTCACCCCTGAGGCCAAAGTCACCCCGGTTTACGGTACCTGAAAAATTGTATTGACTAGCAACCCACATTCATGTTAATACCATCGATTTTCATTGGGTTAATAATATCTATACAAAAAAATAGCATTAATCTTGCATGAAATACAGAATTAAGTAGATTCATATTTAATTTTGGTTGATGACCTTTGATTAGCAAATCGGTCAGAGGTGTTCTAATTGGTAGCTTAAATAAAGACAAAAATTACATGGAGATATACATGTATGATGAATTGAATATGTTTCCATCTTACTGTTGGATTGAGATGATTTGGCTAGTCTATTTAATTAATTCACAATGTATATATAACTATTTTATTTTAAATATGAGAATGTTTGCTCTCACACAATATAAAATCAAAATGTTCATATTTGCAACATTTGTGGTGAAGGGTCATATTTATTCTTTGATCAAATTGTGTTATATACATGTATATCCAGCCAACACAACATTTTCAGTGCTGTATTTAAACAGAAACTATGGAGTACCTAAGTTGTGATTTCACATTCTTTTTTTTTTTTAGTGCTTGGTAATGGTTCTAAATAAATTGTCCTTTGATTTGGGCTGTTCGTACTGGTAAGAGCTAGAAGATTACCTTCTTGGCAACCACTAGGTCAGTAATTTTTGGCTTGCCTGACATTGTTAAGCTGTGACGTCACACTTTGTCATTCTATTGCTGTGATGAACTTGGTCATTTTGTGGTGGAGGGCCTAATATGGAGCATGGTACACGTAGACTTTGAATAATGCTCTGAAAACAGCCATGCATATTTTGGCCCCGATGTGAATACAAAACAGCAAGTAAATTTCTCCTTTAAATACAAGGATTATAAATGATTGTGGATTTATAAGCTATTGTAACTCCAGCAGAAGATCACAATTGTAGTGATTTTTAGATCATCCCAAGTTATTAAAACAAAAACCTAGAAAAATAGGTTACTTTTGTCTCTGGATACGACCAATTGCAATGCTAGAAATCCACTGTTTTTGCTTGTGGACCTGACGGTCAATTAAAAACATGATTTTTTATGCCTCCGCCAACGAAGTGGCCGGAGGCATTATGTTTTTGGGTTGTCCGTCCGTCCGTCCGTCCGTCCGTCCGTCCGTCCGTCCGTCCCGTTTTCGTTCTCGCGATATCTCAAGAACCAGTTGACGGATCAATTTCAAACTTGGTATGAGTGTTCATATTGGGGTGACAATGATCTGATTAGATTTTAGGGGTCATGAGGTCAAAGGTCAAGGTCACAGGACTCAATATATATGCAAAAATGCCCCGTTCTCGCGATATCTCAAGAACCGGTTGACGGATCTAATTCAAACTTGGTATTAGTGTAGATATTGGGGTGGCAATGATCTGATTAGATTTTGGGGTTCATGAGGTCAAAGGTCAAGGTCACAGGACTCATTGTATGCGCGAAAATGCCTCGTTCTGGCGATATCTCAAGAACCGGATGACAATTCAATTTCAAACTTGGTATGAGTGTACATATCAGGGTGCGACTGATCTGATTAGATTTGGGGGTCATGAGGTCAAAGGTCAAGGTCACAGGACTCGATATGTATGCGAAAATGGCTTGTAATGGCAAAATTTCAAGAACTGAATGTCAGATTTCAATCAAACTCGGTACCTGAATGTATCATAAAGAGTCAACGTAGCCATCAAATGTTGGGGTCATGAGGTTGAGGTCAAGGTCACGGGACTCATTATACATGCAAAAAAGCTTGTAATGCCAAAATCTCAAGAACTAAATGTCAGATTTCAATCAAACTTCGTACCTGAATGTTTTTTAGGAAGCCATCAGAGATTGGGGTCATATGGTCAAGGTCACAGGACTCAAAATATATGAAAAATATTTTTTAAAATTTAATCAGTGCATGTTAATTTGGGCTTGATATTAAAATCGCGTGATAGCGGAGGCATAATTTTCGATTGCGCGCAATCGAAGATCCATCTATTTTTTTCTGATTTTAAAGGCCCGAAACCTGAAACTGGTGGCTCTAAACAAAGAAAAAACATTGACAATTCTGATATACTTGGTAACCCATTCGAACAAGACAAAATGTTGAATTAATGAAACTATGATGACCTGAAGCTAAATTCTAGTGACCCTAGATCAGTGCTAATGCCGAGCATTGCCATTATTTAGAACTTGTCCTTGTTATATTAAGATGTCTTTTCAAATGTTACAAACTCTGTGTCAATTGGGATGACATCTTGAGTGAAATGAGATTTCTTAGGATTGCATGCCTGCAACCCTTTTCCTCATGCCTTCCCTTTGCCGTCCAGGGCCCATATTCATAAAACCCTGCTAGCTTTATAGTTCTATGCTAAATATATTTAAGGTTATACAGTTTAGTGAGCAACAAACAGTTTTCCTAGACCCCAACTAGGGTTAGCTGGGTAGGCCTTAGGTACCCACTTTATAATGAACCCTAGTTAGCAACTGAAAGATCATTCATTTAATTCTTACCCATGTCGTCCAAAATAGATTTAGCATGAAACTATTAAGGTATCAAGATTTTATGAATATGGGTCAAGAACACCCATCCATCCCCTTTTATGTTTTAATTTGAGCTCTTCTTTGCATGATAAGCTATTTTTCTCCTGCCGATGCATGATTAAGAACAGCTATTTTCTTCTGTTTTCTTTACCTGTTTACCTTTCTTTTCTTTTTTCTTTCATATCTTGGCCTCAAAGTCTCATCGGTGGCACAACTATTTAAAATGACAAAAGCTACCAGTAACCAGTTTAAACCGTTTCTCACCCGTGGAATTAGACTAGCTCATTGATGTTTCCTAGGATCAAAAGGACATAATATTGCTGGATGACCAGGGCCCCTGTTTCATAAAACTTTTCCAATTGTTGTAATTGCCCAATTATGGTAACTCCTATGACAACAGCCAATCACCACCAAGCATTTTAGCTGTTGCCATGGTAGTTACAATAATTGTACACTTACAACAATTGGGAAAGTTTTATGAAGCGGGGCCCTGTTATCCTTTCACCAAGACCCTTTGGATCGATGTCTAATTAGCATGACTCTGGAGGTGCATGAAAGCTATCAATGGGGTTAGTCCAATCCCACAAGTGTGAAACCGTTTAACTGGTACTTTCTGTCTTTTAAGCCTGGACTGAAGATGTGCCACTGATGAGAATTGGGGGCCAATAATATATATTCCAATGTGGACGGACCTTGACTACAAATTATTATTTTATACAATTATCATCCATTCATATTGTCCATAACTCAGATGTATTTCCTTACATATTTTGTTCCAGAAATTACTCAAAACAGCATGTCATATTCCTACAGATACACACTTTACAATCATACTTTGGGTCATTTATACTTCCCTCTGTTTTTACATTTTAAACTTCTTTTTTTTTGCGTTCCAATTTCATCAGATTTCATGATTGGTCATTTGTTATCCTTCCATTTTGTAATTCTATTTGTTCTGTCTATCTTTCCACATTTAGTTGCCTAACTATTTTTTGCTCTGTCTTTCAACATATAGTTTTATAATCAACTGTTCTTTCTGTTTCTTTTTCACCATTTAGTTGTTTAATTACTTTTTGGACTTTCTTTCAAATATATTTAGTTGCTTAACTAACTGTGTGTACACCTGTTCTCTTTAATGCTTTCCATGGACCACCTGCACCCCTGTTGTCCCTCCTCTACCCCTTACTTACCCCCTCCACCCCTCACATACCCCCGTCACTCCAAACTTTCCCCCTCTATCTATAACAAACCACTACCCCCCCCCCCCCCACCCCTCAAAAATTCCTACTCCACCCCTCACATACTCCAAACTTTCCCCCTCTAACTCTTACAACCCCTACCCCACCACGTCACAAACCCCCTCCACCCCCATAAACCCCCTCCACCCCTCACATACCCCCGTCACTCCAAATTTTTCCCCTCAACCTCTTACAACACACCCCTCACAAACCCCCTCCACCCCCATATAAAACCCCCTCCAAACCTCATATACCCCCGTCACTCCAAATTTCCCCCCTCAACCTCTTACAACACACCCCACCACGTCACAAACCCCCTCCACCCCCCTAAACCCCCTCCACCCCTCACATGCCCCCGTCACTCCAAACTTTCCCCCTCTATCTCTTACAAACCCCCCCCCCCCACCCGTCACAAACCCCCTCCACCCCGATATAAAACCCCCTCCCTCCCTCATATACCCCCGTTACTCCAAATTTCCCCCCTCAACCTCTTACAACACACCCCTCACAAACCCCCCTCTGCTCCTCATAAAACCCCTTGCTCCCATGTAGTATGTCCTAAAACAACCCTTCTATACCCTGTTAGTGGATGTGAGGGATTACCCCGAGTCTACAGTGGCTTTTAAATTCTACGATTGCGAAGAGGACCTAGAATCTATGATTGTTTCGTCTAGGGTAAGTTTTTGTACTGATCATTAAAAAAAAATAATTTCCATCCAGGAGGAGTGATACCTATATGGAGAATACAATTAATGAATGTCAATTGGACTTACATTTAAGAGGAAGATCATTTCACATTGTCATTGAATCTATTCAGGTTACTTCTCAGTTCGGTTGATGTCAATTGGATGTTGGGGAGTTACTTTGTTTATGGCGGTTTAAATTGCTTTTCATACCACCCTCAATCATTTAACCCTGCAGGACTGGTACCAAAAGTACTCTGTTTTGGGTCTATGGAGAATGCGTGTTCTCCCAAAATCCAATACAGCCAAACCTGTGTATAGTGATCACCCAAGGGAAACCAGAAAAGTGGCCACTTTAGACAGGTGACCTCTATTATAATATACCGGTTCCATAACACTGTTTTTCACTGCATGGGATCACTTTTGGTGGCCACTATAGTAGGCAGGTTGACTGCTATAGACAGTTAACAAAAAACAAAGAAATACATAAGAAATTCCAAAAACAAAGAAATACATAAGGAAAATTTGGCTGTTGCAATTTTCAATGTTGCAAACCTGTTAAATAAGTCGTACAAAATAATCATGCACAAAATTAGTATATTCTGAGACATATTTAGTGATTTACAGACAAAAAGGGGATTTTTTTTTGTGCATAAATTTGCATTAATTGATAGAAATAATAGTGTTGCTACCAGAAATCAACTGTACATCAGGGCTAAAAATTGTTCCAGAGACACCCCCCAGACACCCTAAAGTGACAAACTAAATCTGTGGTGGGTGTTGCACAAACTCCTTATCTAGGACTCTTCTGAAAGTTGGCTCCTGGACTAAAAAAAACAACATGGAATAGATAGATTGTGAAATAATCATCCCTTTAATTGTAAGTCTAAAAGACGAATATTATTTGTATTCTTCATATGTAGTAACAGATACGCTCCCCGTTTTTAATCAATTGTTCATTGTTGTTGTTGTTGTTACCATCCTGCGTCCATCTCCACAGCATTATATAAACCAGCCCAACTACCTAATACTGGTCAACAAGGGGGATAAACAGTCTTTCAGCACGGCCTATGTTGCGCAAGAATTACTGGATGTCAATACCAATAAGGTACTGTATCGGGTTCTGATACCTAGAGGTAGCCTAGACTAATGTATAAGGCCAAGACTATTAACTAGTCCTGTGAAGAGATAGAGACATCAACCAGTCAAGGATAAACAGTTCTTTGTTGCGCAACAATACTTCAATATGTCAATACCAATAATACTTTATAGACATGCTAGCTAGTGAAGTAGTCCAGGCCCCCGTTGCAGAAAGAGCTGCAATCTATTGTAAAGTTTCAAGTAAATGCATCTGAGCCAATCAGATTTGCGCATTTAGGCGCATTTCAGACTAGCAATTGATCGCAACTCTCCATGCAACACCACTGTTCATATTCCTCATCAAAAGCCAAGAAAGATAAATTAAGGTCTTGATCTCTACTACTACATCAGTGACATCTGCATTTCTTCATTCAAAAGTGTAAGGATCTGTGAAGATATGTGTGACAGGTTATAGCAAAACCCAGCACTTGTTGGTAATTCATGTTTTGAAGAAATGGGCATTTTAAGTTCACACAATGTGTATTAAAAAGACCTATGATTGTAAAATTGAAACAATCATATCTTCGCCAATTATTGACCAATTACATGTAGTTAGAATAAAGCATCAAATGAAAGCCTTTGTTATGGTATGAAAGTCTACATTTTGATTTTTACCAACAAGTGCAGGGTTTTGCTATAGCTGGTCACATATGATATGGAAATTTATTCTAGCTGTGAACAAAATACATCTTTTTTAGGAGGAAAAATAGTTTTTGTTTATGCTCAATGCAACATCGTACGATCACCGTTTTCAGAAACTCGAATCTTGAAATATGTTTTTGGATTAAAATTTTCTGTATGATCTAGTATGCAAATTTCTTGAAAAATAGTATACATATAATTTTCTCACTAAGTTAAGTACCCTAAGTATCAGATCTTTCCCCATGTAGTTTTTGCACACCAAGATATATTGTAGATCTCAAGATCTCATATATGTATTATTAGTTAGTGGAATTATTGACCCTAATGTTTTAAAAGATGTATATGTTTTATGTACATTACTATTTTGTTACTATTATTTTAATCAATTTATCAGTTATACATGTTTAACTTGTAATATTCAATGAATATTTGTATTTATTTAATTTTGTATAATAATTTGTACCATGAGATTATGCTGAAAAATAAATGCATAAATCAAATCAAATCAAATCAAATCAAATCCTGATTTGGGGGTTCTAGTATGTGTAAATCCACAGTTCTCTACAATGCAATCGATATATAAAATGTCTTTGGGAAGTCTCAGCAGTAAACAATTTTTAAATCTTTTCCATTTCTTTTTGCTTCAGTTTCCGATGCAGATTGAGCATCCACAAATGATGACACACGCAGTACCCCGGGGTACCGTTGAACCCCGGTATCCCGCGTTGTGTAGCGCCATCTTGCGTCCAACCGTACCGCAGCTATTGCATTGTGCATGCAGTGCAGCGCGCGATTGTATGCACGCTATACCCGCAGTACAGCCTTAAAAATTAAATAAATAATGAAACAAAATGGCGGATTTTCGTCTGGTACCCCGGGGTACCGTTTATGTCATCAAATAGAGGAATATTTTGAAGCCTATGACAGATCCAGATATTAATATTCTTTTCTATTTCTTTTTGCTTCTGTTTCCGATACAGATTGAGCATCCACAAATAGAGGAATACTTTGAAGCTTATGACGGATCCAGATACTTAGCGAGACCATGGTTGAAAAAGGTTTATCCTCACGATCAATGATAGTCAGGGTTACTTGAATTATTCTTTAATAAGCTTTGGTCATGCAGGGGTGTGTTTCACAAAGATCCTAATTTACTAACAAATTATGGAAAGCCATAAGTACTTTTTAAGTTTCTTTGTAAAATTGTTGAACGAGTTCTTTAAATAGGCCTACAATATTGATAGAAATCATTAACATTTTCTTTTATTAGAGAGACTTCAAGTTATTGATGTGAAATTTTGTGGAAAGTTTCAAATATTCGCATTTAGGCTTTTGAATATGTTTAATTCTGAAGCTACAAATGTACAAGTAGCTTTCCATCATTTTAAAGTCCAACTTAGTGTTAAGTTTGACTTGGGATCTTTGTGAAACACGCCCAGGACTTATGATGACCTGCGATGCGCTGCTGAACAACAATCGCAGGTATAAAAGGACGGATCATGTTACAAATGATAATAAATGTCACAGTGTAAAGGTTTTTAACAATAAACAATTACTCTGTCTCATTTTCTCATTTATTGCAATTAGTTAGAGTTAATGCTTATCTATTGAATTTATCTTGTCAAAAGAGCAAAGGTATAGGCTAAGTTTATCGCATTTAATGTGATTAATTTGAGGTAATGCTTATTTATTGTGACTTTTTTGTAGCACGATAGATATGGTCAATATCGCTATAAAATAAAACTGGTCTTATTTGTCTGAATAATAAGAACCAAGCCTTATTCATTTTTGTTTTTAAATAAGAAAGGGATTTTGAACAAATAAAATAAGAGCTATGGCTCATTTGTTGCATTTATTGTATTTATTTGGTTGTACATGTATCTGCGATTGTTGATCCTCGGCACACTGCACATTATCGACCAATGCCTAATCTTATATTTATAATGATGTCTTTTGAAAGAATATGTCTTTTGATTAAGAACAAGATCTTCTTTCACAAGTTTTGTTTTTCCAGAATTAACTCGACCATCTCATTATGGCATGAAACAGGTTCTATTTGTTGTTAATTTCAATACAAAAGTGCCTTTCCATGCTACAGTAGTTACATTCCAAATGCAATTTTGATGGAAGTGCCTTTTTGAGAGACATGAGCTACCAAATGTGACCTTAATACACCACAAAACGACCAATAAGTCGGGAAAATAACTATGCTGATTTTCACATGACATTACAGTAGAATTCATTACCTTTAAAATGGTACATAATTTGTCATATCCAGACAAGGCACACCGTCTGAAAATTAGCTCCAAAGATTTGGAAAATGGTTCAAGCAGTTTTAAAACAAGGGAGAAAAGGGCCACTTCAAAGATTGGCGTCCATTCAAGCGCTGTATATCTGATAATTTTTATTCGATGAAAAAACATATTTAAACATGATTTCTGACGATCAAAATTTCACAAGGCAGATTAAGATACCTTCATTCAAGAAATACAAAAATTCTGAATCTAATATTTTAAACCAAATTTGGCTATTTCAGCTAATAACAGAGAAACTATCTCCGTGACATACATTAGTGGTCGTTTTGTGGTGTTAGTTCACAAATGGTAATTCCAGTCAAACCTGTGTATAGTGACCACCCATGGGAAGCATGGAAAGTGGCCACTGTGCACAGGTTCCATAACATTGTACAGTCTAACCTGTGTATAGTAGTACACACCCAAGGGAAATAAGAAAAGTTGCCACTGTACACAGGTGACCTCTATAGACAGGTTCCATTACACTGTTTGTCTCTGCAGGGGTGAACATCTGGTGGCCACTGTAGGCAGGTTAGCTGCTATAGACAGGTGGCCACTAAGGCAGGTTTGACTGTATTCATAACTTCTAGGCTTGTCATATGTGACCGGCTATAGCAAAACCCTGCACTTGTCGGTAATTCATGTTTTTGAAGAAAAGGACATTTTAAGTTCACATAATGTGTGTAAAAGACTTAATATGATTGTAAAATTGAAACAATCATATCTCCGCCAATTATTATTGACCAATTTGTTAGAACAAAGCATCAAATTAAAGCTTGTGAATGGTATGAAAATCTACATTTTGATTTTTACCGACAAGTGCAGGTTTTGCTATAGCCAGTCACATATTTTGCTGAGCCACTGTACAAATTTACTGTCGGTATTCTAACGCTATTCATGGTTACCAAAGTGCCTTTCCGTAGTAACATTCCAAATTGGATATGACAGAAGTGCCTTCTTGTCATGTAAATGTACATGTATATCACAGGGCTCGACACTAGCACTTGCCCGCTTGCCCGGGGCAAGTAAAAATTGATGTTGGGCAAGTAAAATTTCATAAATGGTCTAGTTTGCTTGCCCGATCAGGCAGCTTAAATCTCTCTTCAACTACGAGAATTAAATGTAGTTCCTTACATGAAAATCTCATAAAGAAGAAGTAAGCGGCCACATAACTAATTGTCTGTCGTTTGGGCAAGTCAAATTTGAATGTTTAAAATTTACAATTTTACTTGCCCAAAAGGGCCAGTAGAGTACAAATTTAGTGTGGAGGCTTGTATATCAGCTATCAAATGGTCATTGTGAGGCATTATTATTGTATTTCAAAGCTGGAAATATATTTCTTTGGATTTCTCAAAATCTTGTTTGAAATGCCCCTAGAGTACACATCAATTTAAAGTGATCTGTTAACCCCTTGACTAAGTCTATGGAGATTTCAGAATCTTGAAGTTATTTTCATATTCACATTTTTCCAAAAGTGATATTTGAGACTTCGGTCGTATACCACCGATAGCATCGGAAGAACTTCTGAATGATATGTGATATTTCATAGAAAAGGAAATATGTTTGCAAAGTGAAAAGAATGATGTCTGTCGGATCCTATCGCCGTTCGTACGTACGTAAATCTGTATGTAAAGAAGACAGACAAGTGGTCTTTATTAGCAGGTGGTCTTTGTCAACATGTTCTTTTATATGTGACCTTGCTTACACCACAACATGACCATTAAGATGCAGTGGTAGTTTCTCTTTTATTAGCTTGAAATAGTCAAATTTTGTTTAAAATTCGAGATTCAGGATTTTTTTATTTCATGCATGAGGATATCTTCTGTGAAATTTTGAGCATCAGAAATCATGTTTAAATATGATATTTCATTGAATGAAAATAATCAGATTACAGCGTTTAAATGGACGTCGATCTCTGTAGCAGCCCGTTTTCTCCCTTATTTTCAAATTGTTTCAGCCATGTTCCAAATATTTGGCACTCATTTTGAGAGGGTTTGCTTAGCCCGAATATGACAAAATATGTACCATTTTAAGGGTATTGACTTCTACTTTAATGTCATAATAATTTGTCCCGACTTACTGGTTGTTATGTGGTAATTAAAGGGTCACATATGAAAAATACTTTCTATGGAGTATGTTTACAAAAAAAATTATTTCAAGTCCTGCAGTGATTTGATTCAAACAAATAAGCTGTGACAGTTCTTTGAAATAGTAATATTATATATGTAGTATTATTTTGTTGATGATATACATTACTTAACATTTTCACTGAAGTTGTAAGAGCTACTTTGAACTTTGGAACAGGAAAGCCAAAGAACTTAGCTCAATCTCTAGACAGAATATTGATTTTGGGATAAGTGCAATTTTATGTACATTATGTAGTACTTTTCATTGTTTGAAATATTTAAATCAACTTGCTGAATTTAACGGCTATGTATGTACTGTAAACGTGGTAATATTCGCGGTGCTTTAATTTTCGCGTATTTCACGCTGAAGTTGGCATCCGCGAACATTAAATCCCGCGAATATGCAATTTTATTATGCCTCCGCCAACGAAGTGGCCGGAGGCATTATGTTTTTGGGTTGTCCGTCCGTCCGTACGTCCGTCCGTCCGTACGTCCGTCCCGTTTTCGTTTTCGCGATATCTCAAGAACCAGTTGACGGATCAATTTCAAACTTGGTATGAGTGTACATATTGGGGTGACAATGATCTGATTAGATTTTAGGGGTCATGAGGTCAAAGGTCAAGGTCACAGGACTCAATATATATGCAAAAATGCCTCGTTCTCGCGATATCTCAAGAACCGGTTGACGGATCTAATTCAAACTTGGTATTAGTGTAGATATTGGGGTGGCAATGATCTGATTAGATTTTGGGGTTCATGAGGTCAAAGGTCAAGGTCACAGGACTCAATGTATGCACAAAAATGCCTCGTTCTTGCGATATCTCAAGAACCGGTTGACGGATCAATTTCAAACTTGGTATGAGTGTACATATCAGGGTGCGACTGATCTGATTAGATTTGGGGGGTCATGAGGTCAAAGGTCAAGGTCACAGGACTCGATATGTATGCGAAAATGGCTTGTAATGGCAAAATTTCAAGAACTGAATGTCAGATTTCAATCAAACTCGGTACCTGAATGTATCATAAAGAGTCAACGTAGCCATACAATGTTGGGGTCATGAGGTTGAGGTCAAGGTCACGGGACTCATTATACATGAAAAAAAGCTTGTAATGCCAAAATCTCAAGAACTAAATGTCAGATTTCAATCAGACTTCGTACCTGAATGTTTTTTAGGGAGCCATCAAAGATTGGGGTCATATGGTCAAGGTCACAGGACTCAAAATATATGAAAAATATTTTTAAAAATTAAATCAGTACATGTTAATTTGGACTTGATATTAAAATCGCGTGATAGCGGAGGCATAATTTTCGATTGCGCGTAATCGAAGATCCATCTAGTTCATTTTATTTTACTTAATAATATAATTTTGATGATGGTCTTACGATCGGCCGCGAAATTAAAAACCTGCGAATGTGTTTTTGCATCGCTCAGTGCGAAATATTAATCACGCGAAAATAACGTTTACAGTATATCATGCACATCATTCAATCTTCGACATTGCATGGTTATTAAATTAATACATTAATAATCATATGTACAATGTAGTTGTTTTTCTGCCATTTCTCTTAAATGCTGCTCTAAGTTTCAGATCGCAAATTGACAGCTTTTAATTTTCAAAAAATGTGAAGCTAGTAATGTGTATCTAAGATACATGTAGCATATAATTAACATTTATTTGTTTTACCGCTTGATTGTCAACTCTTACTGTTACTAATATTTTGGATGTGTCTTCCTTTCCAGTACTTGAACATTTAAAAGCCTTTAAGAGATCTAGTAACTTTGTTGGCATGTGCAAATCATGATGAATGGTTGATAATTGTTGTGATCTGATATATGTCCACCGAGTACCGTCCGTAATGTGTGAAAATTTCACCTTTAATAGATATTATATGGCCAAGTAATGAGCGAAAAATACAAAGTGATGTTCGCTAACTCATTGCACTGACTTTGCACACGGTTATTATTTTCCAGTGGATAATTTAAAATTCGAACACTTCAATCATTAATATCTTTTGAATGAAAGGGAATTTCGAAAAATCGAAACCTGTACCATGCTTCTATTGGTAATACGAATACAACAAGGTATGAGAGAACCACTAGAGTTCTCATGTAGATTTGTGGATTTGGACAATGTTACTAGATCCCTTTAAAGAATGATTGTATATTAGGGTGCCTTAAAACTGAGTGTACTAACCCATTCACTAATGGAGCGTGGTACATGTATACCAAGTCTATGGATACTAGTACTACAATATACCATAGTCAATAGGGTAGCCAATTTAAACCTATTACAGTCAAAACCGTCTAAAGACCACCACAGCGAGACAGAAATGGTGGTCATTATCGGCAGGTGGTCGCTATCTATAGACAGGTTCATTTACATATAAGCTGCATTCAAGGGAGTCAAGATTAGTGGTCTCTTTAGGGGGCCATCTACAAAGTACGTACGTAAATTATTGGCCAAAATTTACCTCCCCCCCCCCCCCCTCATGTGCATACATACTTTGTAGATGGCCCCTAGCCAGGAGATCTTTATATACAGGTGGTTGCTAGAGCAGGTTTAACTGTGTGTATATTCTTTCACAAGATGTTTCAAAGCACATGAGGTGCTTGTTGTCTAAGTCAGTTATGATATTAGTCTTTTGGACTATAAACAATTTTATTGGTAATTTTCATCTTATGCCCGGCGCAGACAGAGCCGACTCGACTGGTTGTCATTCCGATCGGCTCAGTTTTCAGTGCCTCGCGACACACATTTTGCCAGTCGAGAGACAGTCGGATGCCAGTTGGGGCCGATTCAACAAGATAAATCTGCTCCGACCGACCGGGCCCAACTCGCCTGATTAAAACCAGTCGGATCGGGTCGAGTCGGCTCTGTCTGCGCCGGGCTTAACTGTTTTGTTTTCTTTTCTTCATTTTGAAACATGTATACATTTGTAGTGTCATGAGAAATTCTTTGGTCTTTTTTTCTTTTGGGTTAGATATTGAGTCACGATAGACCGGTTCACCATTACTCAAATTTATGCGTGCTCCTCTATAAAGTGATCCATTAACTTTATATTTTTCCCCAAAAGTGATATTTGACACTTCAGTCATACCAATATCATTCTTGAAATAAGATTCTTAAAATGATATTTGAGATTTTCATAGAAAAGGAATAATGTTTACCTAGTGAAAACAGAGTAAATCTATGGCTGATTTTTATCCCGATCATTCGCGTGAAGTATCCGAATTTGGTTACTATAGAGGATTTAGTATCTGAATTTGGATACTATTGACTACGATCTATTAAGCGTCTACAAATGCTTTAAATTTCAATCTTAAATATCTCCATGAATAGGGAGACATTCGACAAATCAGAACCAATGTCATATTTGATATATATATATATATATATAACAGATAGGAAGTAACAATACTTTTGTGTTTATACATGTATGTCAATGAATACAAAGTTTCCTGGCGAAAATGCAGTATTCGGTGTTGGAAGAATAAATCAAAACAAACCTTCATTTCAGTTTTAGAATGATGACATGTGTATTTTATTTATGACATTTTGTTCTGAGTGACTTGAGTTTAGCACTGGATGTTTTGGATGGTATTCGAGTTATTGTGTGCATATGTGTGTGATCAGTGTGTATGTTTCTGTGTCAAGCGTGCATGTTTGTGAGTGTGTAATGTATGTGTGTATCTTTGTGTGTGTGTGTGTGCAGCATGTGCATATGTGTGTGTGTGTGTGTAGGTGCATGTGTGTAATCAATGTGTGTTTGTATGTGCCAAAGTGTATTTAATGTTTGATCGTTTGTGTGAAAAACATTTTTGAATTTTGGGGGTTCTAACTGGTATAAAATGCCTACATGCAAGTGTCCGTGTAAAAGAATAAGAAGGAAAAACATTGCAAACATAAATGTGTATTTATGTATTGATTGATTTATTTTGTTTGCTTATCAGGTGAAAATGGGGAAAATGGTATTCGGGCTAAAGACCTCGGGGGGGCCCCTGTAAAAAATGTGCCCCCATGCCCATGCTGTAAACTACATGTATAAATGTTTTATTATTGGGGGCACATCATGCTGCCCACCCCCCCCCCCCCCCCTCCCCCTCCCCCTGTTACTAGCTATACCATTGGATGCAATATCATTTGAGCCCGACCATGTGGTTTAGCAGGTGTGATAACAATCCAGTGTGCCAAGGGTGGTTGTTAATACTCTTATCAAATGTCATACGTCAACCAAATGAACTTGAGTTGATGGGATCCTACGTGCAACAAACACTCAAGCTATAAAAACAAATACCTACATGCGTTTTTTTTGTTCGTGTCTCCTCGAATTCAAACACAAATCTTAATCTTACGGAGGGGTTGCTACAACCAGCCTTGTCAAAAAGACACCTTGTCCAGGGGTGCGAGATAGCTACCGTATTTGTCGGTGTATTAACCGCTCCAGTGTATTAACCGCACCCCCTTTTTTTCTTTTTTTTTTCTTTTGAAAAAAGGTGCGGTTAATACACCAGCAAATACGGTAGGACTCTTGTAGCGTGCTCCCACTAAAGGAAGAAAACAACAAAATGGAGAATTAATAGAGTAATAATTAACCTAAATAGATAAAATATTGTGATAATATTATCATAATCATACATGTACATGTAGTGACGTTAGCTATAAAGCTACCGGTCTACAGAATGATTGAAGCATATTCATCTTCAATATTCTATCACCCCAAAAAAGTTTGAGAATATTCTTATCAAATTAATTATATTTGAAAAAAAAATAATTGAGAATCTTCTTGTCATATAAAATCATATTTGACTTTGATACCCCCCCCCCCCCCCCAAAAAAAACAAAAAAACAAATGCCAACTCGTGACACCCATTTCAATCTGCCTGAACTTTACACTGAATTAGATAGTTATGGAAAATTCTTCAGTTGGGTTCGGCCACTCGGGTTGGGAGCAAGGGGGCTATTGCCCCAACACAGATGTGTAGCCGCTGATTGGGGGGCACATAAATTATTGGGTAGGGGGGGGGGGCGCACCTTTGTGAATTTCTTTATTTTCAAAAGATTGTTACCCTAATGTTTTGTATTGTTTTATCAAATCATTGGGGGCATGTGCCTTATACATGTACATGTATTCCCCTCATGTAGAGAAATCAAATAAAGAGGAACATAACGCCATATCTAGCGTTGACTCTCACTTCCCACTCTTGCTGCCCACCTTATGGTAAAATTACCCTCTAGTGACCCCCCTTGCCCCCTAGCCCCCCTTGCCCCTGGCCATTCTAGTTTTGCTCTGAAGGCTATACACCGCTAGCGGCTATGTAGGGCAGTTCTAAAGGGGCATGTATATAGACCCCCCCCCCCCCCAAAAAAAAATAAATAAATAATAATAATAAAATAAAAAATAAAATAAAAATTAATTAATAAATTAAATAAATTAATACAAATTAATAAAGCATAAGCTTGAAAATAAAAAATAAAAGACATTAGAGGTGCCCCCCCCCCTCCACCAACCAGTATCTAAATGCCATACTATTTGTGTAGGGTCTCCTTATTTTTATACTGAGCATTCTTGAATATCACTTTATCAATATGCTGATCGATCATCCACATATTTTGATGAATTCTAGTCCAAGGCTAAGGAGAAAAAACAAACAACGGAAATGACAAACAAATATGACAGTAGAAAATGGCAATGAACTACGATGACACTATCGAACCTCAAGTTATAGGCATTAGGCCTACTGTTAAAATAATCAAGGTTGTTCTAACCTTGTATATATAGCGTCAACATGAATAAAATGAA
This sequence comes from Echinarachnius parma, assembly GCA_037951105.1. Classification (NCBI taxonomy): domain Eukaryota; kingdom Metazoa; phylum Echinodermata; class Echinoidea; order Clypeasteroida; family Echinarachniidae; genus Echinarachnius; species Echinarachnius parma. The sequence goes on from JBAMJV010000762.1 coordinate 101,873, forward strand.
CATTCCGAAGCCGCCTGGATATATTTTTATGATACAGTCAAACTTGTCTATTAATACCACCCAAGGGAGACAGAAATGGTGGTCTTTATCAGCAGGTGGTCTCTAATGACAGGTTTATTTACATATAAACTGCATTCAAGTGGTCTCTGTAGCCAGGTGGTCTTTATATACATGTGGTCGCTGGAGCAGGTTTGACTGTAGTATCTACATGTATTTCTTTGTTTTTTTTCCAAAAAATATTCCCCTTATGTTTTCTATTCTTTTTCAAAATTGTTGGGGGGAGTATGGGTCCCCCATACCCCCCCCCCCCCCCCCATAGCTACACCACTGTACACAAACACACACACACACACATATTACATGTACATACAAACAATTACACACAAACCCACATTCATGCACAGTTACACTCACAAAAACAAAAACAGTTACAGACAGACAGTGTCAAACGTACCAAGGAGGTTAGTACCTCCTTGAACGTATTTCCCTGGTCATATACCTCATGATAAGCATCAGTTTTGACCTGAACTTGGTTTCAAGTGTTTGTGGAAAACATCAATTAAGGATAATATGCAAACAGTGATAAAAAATCGTTGTCCACACCTTTATAAAAAAAAGAAATAATACTAAGTTTAAACAAAATCTGAATGGGTAATTGGGCCACAGTGTGTAAACTATCAAGAGGCCATTTTTAATTGATTCTGGCCGGGGAGATTGGGGGTTGAAGGGCCGGCATGCATATTAAATATTGACAAAACTTTTAAGAGAGGCTAGTATATTCTTAAACGTTTATCACCAAACTGTATGCGGCACGCACGCCCCTCCCTATCTATAATCCAAATTCCTCAGAGCTTGGGTCAGCCTCATGTTTTATAGATTTGATATCAATGTTGATAAAGGATAGCCGGTGTCAAAGGGAGCTTTACTTAGCAGAGGCGATAGCGACTGCAAAGATTGCATGTTACACAGATATTACTTTGGGTGCCTAAACTTTTGGTACATGTTTTATGGGCATTTTAGCATAGAATCAGTGTTTTTTTTAAAATGTGTTTCAGGCTTATGTTTATCAAGTGAAACATGTCAAATATTCTGGGCCAGGCAAGTCTCGATATTAAAATGCACCCCTAGTCTTCAAATGGGTGAACAATTTTAAAGCTATTTATGTGTCTTTACTTGATAAACATAAGCCTGAATCTAGTTTAAAAACATTAATTTTGGGCTAGACAATAATAATAATAATAATAATGATAATAATAATTTGTTTTGTTTACACAGGCTAGCCTATTTAATGATTTTACATTATTCTCCCAGAGGGACCTGTGTTTATTATTATTACCTCGGTCATCGGATACATGCCCACAATCAATCCACCACTCTCTCCACTCCCTGGGGAGCATTCCAGCTCATGCAACTTTAGATGGACACACACCCTAAATTCCTCCAGAGTACTTCTACCTACACATTTATTCCCCCTCCTTCCTTGCAATATTCCCTCACTCTCTCTCCCCATTCCCTCTACCACCTCTACCCCATCTCTACCCATCCCGACTCCTTACTTGTACATTTTACCTCTCTCTCTCTCCCCCTCTACCACCAAGACTATCTTTCTATTTTGTTTACGACCCCCTCTCCTCCTCTTCCCCCCCCCCCCCTCCCCTCTCTCTCTCTCTCTCATTCTTATCAATCCTGCAACCTCTTTTTTTTCTTTCTCTCGCCTTCTCTCACCTCATATAGGCCCTGTTGCAGAGCTACGAACGATTGTAAAGTTGCAATCAATTGCAAGTCAGAAAATGCATGTATGCGCATTTGAACCAATCAGATTTGCGCATTTAGTCACATGATCTGACCTGCAATTGATTGCAACTTTACAATCGATTGTAACTCTTACTGCGACGGGGCCCTGATGTTTCTGCATAACCTTCTCCCCGACAGATATAAACTTCAGCCATCTTCCATCTAATCGCAATCCTACTCCACTGAACACAGATCTATGCAGTCTCTTCTTACATGTTACATATGATCACTAGTACCAGATTTCACTCACAGACCTTAATAATTACCCATATGACATATTGGCCCATATTCTTTCTACCTATTTATCGGGCTATAGTTCATCCAGGCGTCGGACAAAGTTCTCCTCATGACATTATCACTCTCTTCTGTCTCTAGCTATCCTAGTCCACGCGGCCGTTCCCATGTATGATGTTATTTCATCTCTCCATTTTTTTCTTTTGCCTTCCTCTGCTTCTCAAAAACCCACTAAAAATACCAAAAAGGACAACAAAAATATGTTAAGATATCACCCTTATTAGAATACAAGACAATACACTAAGTAGACAATTCAAATACAACAGTATAAAACAGTCACTTGCATTCAGTATAATGGAATATTTTTGATTTTTATTGTTTATACCAGTATACGCAGGAGGTTATACATACATACAAGTTCTTAAAACAGTGTACTACATACGATGAACAAGTTAGGCGAAAAGTTTGAAGAAGGAAGAGAAGTTATTCCGAGGGGAAGAACAAGTGCTTTAATTGATTAAAGCGCACCAAAGTAAATCTGAGTATAGTATTAACAAGTGTGTATGTGTAATCAGTAGTTAGAGTCCTGTGAATCACGCACCAGGAGCTTTCAAATAATAAAGTGCTGCATTTTTGTCTTCAACTAAATAATGCCACTATAGAAAAGAGTAAGAATGAAGAAAGTGTACCACTACATACTTTTATACAGTATAAAGGCCTAATTCTATTCATGGTTAGATGATAGATTTTTTTTGTTTCACTTGTTATGTGGAGAATGAGTACTGCCAAATTAGTATTTTCCTGATTAAATAGTACATTTTAAATAGAATTGTCTTCTAACGCTTTACAATGAAAATTACCAAATGTTTTACAGTAAAGATGTGCTTCTATAAATTATAAAAGATGATAGATGTATTCATCTTTCAATTATTAGGCAATGAATACTGTAATGTCATTGCTGCCATAACATTATTTTCTGACTAATACAAATGTATTTCATGTACATAAGTTTCGTTAAATGGTTACAGAAAATTAGTAGTGACTTTTAATACCATCATCACAATGTTACCAATACAAAGTACTGACACAGCTGAGTACACATTATTAAGTACTTTTTTTAAATGAAAGTATTTAATTTCCCGACAAAATTACTTCAATAACACATGTGACATTCTTTTATACACAATTTTTTCAACAAAATTACCCAAACTATTTTGTCACTATGTTATTTTTCTTGTAGATGCTCTTTATCCACTGTACTTGATACAACAACAATGATTAATAAATGTTTATTGTGATAAGCAAAAAGTGGAAGAGAGTGCAAAAAACGATTGGTAAATAAAATAATGTAACTCAATTTAGGAGAATACAACAAATACAATTTAGGATCATTATTAAAGGGAACATAATGGAATATAATACATTAATAAAAATGTAATGCTTAAAAGAAAAGTGAAGAGATGAAATTAATAATTGAAATGGAAGTGAAGACTACCACTACATAATCCAACTAGTTTTTGTACATAACATTATATAACAAAATTAAATATCATACAATCGCATTAATCAATCAAGGATAAAAACATTCGTTTACACAACGAAAATCAAAACTTTTCAATACATTTTCAAAAAAATAAGTATTGATTTGGATTTAGAACACGAAAAAAATACGACAAATAAAATACGATGTTATAGTCCTATACTACAATTGACATAGTGATGTGCATTTCTTTCTTTTTTTTTTTTGGTTGATTTTTTTTTTCCCATAACTTTTTCGGTAACGCTTCACGTGTCATGAACGAATACCTACGCTCCACAGTCGTAAACTTTTCGGTCGATATTCTTCCTTGCACGTGAAGGTTATAGTGCGTAAGTGCCGAGGAACAAGTACAAAAATGAATACAAACAAATAAGTACACGTTATACGTTCGATCGTTAAAATATAGATACAATAGGTGGCCAAAATAAAAACATGTGAGGAAAATTAAAAACATCTCACGACAATCATCCTTTTTTTTATAAATACATAAAACCCAACAAATTTTAACAAAGAAATCAGTATGTGAGGATATATGGTGGGAGTATGGACTAATTTTGTTTGTAAAATCTTACCAAAGTCATTTTAAAATGTCTGCCACAAAATTTACTATACCTGTAACTAAAAACAAAATATATATTTCAATCAATTGTATACATGTACATGTACATCAGTAATCAGCATCATCAAATAAACAAACGACATAACAAGAGGAAAAGTTTGAATTGAAATGAATATAAATGAGTTGATTTCAATTTTCTTCCCACATATGCATACCTCTTATGCACGTAATACTCTAAAAGAACTAACAAACAGATATTTAATAAATGACGAACATACACAGTGAATCCAACTGTTTCAATCACTATAAGAAATATATGTTAATCAATGAATTTATTCCTTAATATCACAATTGAGAGAACCAAAATGATTTCCATCGTTCAAAAATTTGTGGAAAATAAAACAAAACATGAACAAATAACAACCTTGTCCTGTGCATTTCAAAAGTGCTGCAATGAATATCAAAATTATTTCAAATTCCAAACTAAAATTGGCAGTTTGTCTAATACTAGGGGTGCTCTAAAAATCAGGTCAAGTTCCATTTAAACGTTTGGTGTTGTATAAATGTTACCCACATACCTGCATGATTTTCATACCTTCTGGGGGATATATTTGAGTATTTGATACTCAAACAAATTACTGAATAATATCAGAATGAAATAATACACATTAATTCTCTAAATGTGTCAAAATACTTTCTAGAGAAACTTGGCTTCTTACGATGATGAAATCATTTAAATACATGTAAAACGTATTTCAAAGATTTTGTCATTATTTAATACATGTACATTTATTGTACATACAATAATGAACACGGCAGGCTTACCCCAACATGAAATTACGTAAGTCTATCTGGTACTAAAAATGTGAATTGGTTCTTGATCTTAAATGTAGAATGTAAAGTGTATTAAACATGTCAGATGAAATATACCGGATTACGGTAGATGAAAACTATGGATTTAGTAAGCAAGTATGACAATGACGCATTTATGGTTATACACTAAAAATTATATGTGTTTAACAACATTACAATTCAACACTTATATGAACAAAAATAGGAAAATAATACAATCTCGATTTTTAGAGTGCACCTCCATTCAAAATTAATGACACAAATTTTGAAAAAAACATTCAGATATTCCATTTATCTTATCCACAATAGTTCTTAATAGGCTTCCCATATTGGCCAAACAAACTCTGATAATTCTACATTCTTTAAGTGGGTATTTAACCAAACTAGCCGCGAGTTATTAAAGAATGTCTCATTTTCCCCCTACCCATTTCACAAGTACAAGCACCGTTCATATTATATACATCCGTACACATGGTCCTCATGTATTTTTACCATTATATAATTTTCCTTGTACTGTATCTACATGCGCGAGTACATCAAACATTTAGTTGAAAGTATCAATCAATCAAGTTAAACGCATTATTTGCTTTGAATACACACTTTATAATAGTCACAATGACATTTTTTTTTTTTTTTTATTGGACAGGACCGACAAAAAAAATAGCCCCTTAGGGCCTAACAATCACTACACATAATATACTTTAATACGGTTCATAAAATATCATAAATCAAGTACATGATGCTCGCGTAATTCAATACTTGCTACTTTGATTCTTATCTAAGTCAATGTCCAAATTCCTTACCCTATATTCCTCTTTTTCCATTTACTGATATGACTCAACAAACAAAAGAAACGCTGTACAGTTGTCGCAATCTATCGAAAGGTGGATTGTGGTTTCTCAAATCATTTCCACTTTGTTACTGGTGTTGCAGCAACATCAGGGGTTGATTTTTTATATATTTTGGGGGTCTGCTAACTTTGTGTTGATTATTGAATATTTTTCTCTCACGCCAGCTGCAATCTGCTGCAACAATGGTGGTCGATAAATTTCTACTTTTTGTTAATCCTTCTTTGTTATCGGTACCGGTCTGCTGTATCGGTGGCTCATTTCTCTCTATCTGTTCTATTTTCGTTGGCATTTGGGCAACTGTTGCTGCTTTGGTGATCCGTTGCTTTATTAATTTATTCTCATGTTGGCGGGGACCAATGATACATTGGTGGACGATTTACGCTCATTTTGTTTCTTTATTTCTCCGGGGCAACAGTGGATGCTTTCACTTCTTTCTCTTGATGTTGATGGTGTTGCAGCAAACTTCCCCCACATCCCTATGACTTGGAAGGCAACTGTAAGACTTGAAGACGACCATTTTACCTGTGATTGTTTTTTATTTCGCAGCCACTTCTACAGCTCTGGTGATTAATTTCTCCATTTTTCCCCTCTGCGTTAGAGCAACAAAATGGTGGAAGATTTTATTTTTCTCTTTGTTGATGGTGTTGCGGCAACTTCCGCTACAACCTCATGACTTGAAGACAACCATATATAACTGTCATTTTCATTATTGAGCAGCTACTTGCGCTGCTCTGGTAATTAATTACTCTAATTCTATTCTCCTCGTTGGAGCAACAAAATGGTGGATGATTTCTCTATATTATTTCTCTCCTTTTTTTTCTTCTTCTTCTTTATCTGGTGGCGTTGCGGCAACTTCCACCGCACTGTTACGACTTGAGGACAATCCTGTGGTAGGTGTGGTAGACCTCCCTGTCTGCGTACTTGATGATTTGGTAGACCGGCGTGCTCCTCCAGGTGTCCAAGTACTTCTGGACAGCGTCGAGACCCTCCATCGCCTCGGGGAACTGTAAAATAAGATGAACAGAGGAGAGGATAATTTGAAGGAAAAGATCAAAGGATGGAACTACAAATTCATAACCCTTCATAACTTGTATACTTTTTTATAATCTGTCTTCATGCACAAGCTGATGTTGAGTATATGTAATAGTTTACATAAAGATAATGGTACTTCGTGGGAATATTTGATCATGTATGTACACTGAGGTGAAAGGTCAGAGGATGCAGGTCAAACTAAGCATTGTACACAAAGGTCAAAAGTCAAAGACTACTAACCTTGAAAAGATTACAGGCGGCATCAATGCGGTGCAGATTGGGCAAGAGGATACAGTTGGCAAGGGTGAATTTTAGAAAACTAAGTCAAGATTGTTATGAGGAGGAATACTAGTATTTTAGTATTTTAGACTTTATGGACAGCTAAAATCAAGGGTCAAAGGTCAATTGGTACTCACATTGAACAGATTACAGGTGGCATCAATGCGGTGCAGATTGGGCAAGAGGATACAGTTGGCAAGGGTGAATTTCAGAAACTAAGTCAAGGTTGTTATGAGGAGGAATACTAGTATTTTAGACTACATGGACAGTTGGAGCCAAGGTCAAGGGTCAAAGGTCAAACGGTACTCACCTTGAACAGACTACAGGCGACATCGATGCGGTGCAGCTTGGGCAGGAGGTCACAATCGGCCAGGGTGAAGTTGTCACCCTCCAGGTAGAGGCCCGGCGACAGCTCGTCATCCTCCGAGGTGTCCTTGAGGAAGTCGTCCAGTTTCTTCAGCTCCGAGTGGAGCCGGTGGATCAGGTTTTCCCGTCTCGACCTGTCCTGGTTCTTCATCAATCTGTGATAAAGATGGAGAGGAGCAATTGAAACGATCGTATCACTAGATATCCGGTATTGTTGCATGGTTCAGAAATGTATAGAATTTTAAATCTTCCCGCTAATCTTTGAGGAAATCCTCCTGCTCCTAGAGATACAACTGGATCTGGTGGACCAGGATGTCAGGTTTTGTTTTGTGTTGTTTCTTCATCAATCTGCAATTAGGAGCAAGATAATTCAACCATAGGGAAAACTGACCAGAAATATATCAAAATAGATTAAAATGAGCAAAGAACACTGGGCTCCTCCAGGAGTCGAACCCGAGACCTTTTGGATCACTAGACCAGCGCTCTACCAACTGAGCTAGAAAGCTCTTGTGATAGTGGTCCATCCCAGAAACCCTTTTAAATGCTTGCGCTAGTCAGAGGCTTTATAAACTCTGCTCATTTTCATTTATTTTATGAGGAAAAAGAGACGAAAATTTAATCGATTTCAACAGTAGAGATAGATACGGTTGTAATGTGAGTTGGGAATTTGTGGGATGAAGCATCAAACTTAAAGCCAAAGATATCGTCCAGCTTCCAGGGGGTGTATTCTGAAAAGGATTTCAAGTTAAAATTTATTTTATCTACGCCAATAACAATATTTTTTAGCAAATCGGCATTCATTAAGTACAGTTTCAGAATACCAATTTGGCTAAACATATTTTAGTGACGTGGATACAATAAATTTCAGCTTAAAATTGTTTTCAGAATACACCCCCAGAGCTCGAACTGAAGTGTCAGGTTTCATCTTGTCCTAGATCGTTATCAATAATTCTCCAAGGGAGAATGAAAGATGAAAGGTGATAAAGATGAAGCATCCAGCTTATAGTTATGGTCAGAAATTGTACAGCTTCCAGAGCTACAACTGGAGCTAGTTGTTGATATAAATAAATGATTTATAACTAAACAATTTGAAATATGGTCACTGAAGGATACATGACTTGACAATGACATTAAGCTTTATTTGTTTAAATTTTTATAATAGTTCTGTTTTCATGTTTAGGTATTATAAAGGCCTTGTTTTTAATGAGAATTGAAAAATAGCAAACAAAAATAATATAAAACACGATTGCTTACATTAATTTATATCACTTGACAAAGTGTTGCAGCAGCGCACGAAATGTCGTGATCTTTTAGATTCCTTGTTGACCATACATTGCGAGACAAACGAATATCACTAGAGATGTTATTTTCGATACTATATCCGCAATGAGTAATATATTTACTAAAAATAATATAATTTGAATTTGTGTACTACTCACGCTGAGAATTTGCTGAAGATGTTGGATCCGACCTGGTGCGCCCTCGGGTTGCCGTTCTCCAGCTTGGGCTGGAAGACAGACTCCAGGTAGTACTCCGCTTTGATGATGTCATCGATCACCTTCCCCAGGGGGTTGTCCGTCTCAACGTTGGGGTCTACTAGCACTGGGGGTGGGGTGTTTCCTATAAATGATAAGCACACATAATAGGTTTAGAAACAAATCAATTAACAACTATTTGATCTCCTTTTCTAAACTCTGATGATATTCTGATTAAGATTACTCTGCCTTGATGATGTCATCTAGACTATCACCTTCCCCAGGGGGTTGTCTGTCTCAACGTTGGGGTCTACTAGCACTGGGGGTGGGGTGTTGCCTGTAAAAAAAGAAATAGTTGAAGATGATGAAGATGATGATTATAGACCTCACTTTATACAAATTAGGTTTCTTTGCAAATGGATTTCAATTTCTTGATTCTTCATTGTACTCCGCCTTGATGATGTCATCTATCACCTTCCCCAGGGGGAAGGTTTCTGTTTCGACGTTGGGGTCTACTAGCACTGGGGTTGGGGTGTTTCCTATAAAAGATAAACAAACAAAATAAAGGTTTACAAATCATTTTACTGATAAAGGATCTCTTCTAGATTCCCTGTATACTCTGGCCTGAAGATATCATCAATCACCTTTCCCAGGGTGGTGTCTGTCTCGACGTTGGGGTCTACTAGCACTGGGGGTGGGGTGTTTCCTATAAAAGATTTTTAAAAATAAAAGGTTTTGAAACAAACCAATTAACAACTATTTGATCTCCTTTTCTGAACTCTGATGATATTCTGATATTACTCCGCCTTGATGATGTCATCTAGACTATCACATTCCCCAGGGGGTTGTCTGTCTCAACGTTGGGGTCAACTAGTACTGGGGGTGGGGTGTTCTTGAAAAAGAAAACAAATCATGAAGTTGATGATTATTTGAAAAAATTTGCAAATGGATTTCAATTTCTTGATTCTCCATTGTACTCCGCCTTGATGATGTCATCTATCACCGTCCCAAGGGAATTGCCTGTCTTCACGTTGGGGTCTACTAGCACTGGGGTGGGGTGTTGCCTGAAATATGAAGTCACAAGAAGAGTTATTATATCCCAAACTTTATGAAAATGAGGCTTCTTTGCAAAGTTTTTAAATACTAGTACTGCAGATTTCAATTTCTGAATTCCCGGTATACTCTGGTTTGATGATATCATCAATCACCTTCCCCCCAGGGATTGCCTGTCTCAACGTTGGGGTCTACTAGCACTGGGGGTAGGGTGTTCTTGAAAAATAAGCAAACAAAAAAAGGTTTACAAATCATTTTTACTGATAAAGGATCTCTTCTCGATTCCCAGTATACTCTGGCTTGATGATATCGTCAATGTCCTTCTCCAATAGATTGACTGTCTCAACATTGGGGTCTATTGCTACTAGCACCGGAGTTGGGGTGTTGCATGACAAAAACACAAAGAAGAATTACTATATTAATTAGCCTCATTTAGCCTCTGAAGAAGATTCTGCTAGGATACAAAATGTAGGCCCTGTATTGACTCTCACTATATTAATTAGTTAAACAAATTTGGTTTCTTTGACAAAGTTTGCAAATAGATTTCCATATCTTGATTCCTCATAGCACATACATTGTACATGTAGCCTTAATGATATTGACAATGTCTAGGAAGGTTTTTGTATCTCAAAGTTGGTAGCTAGTAGCACTGGGGCAGGCTGTTATCTGTAAAAAAATAATATTTCTATAAGCTAATGAGAAATATGACTCATTAATTTGTCTTGGCTTGCTTAGGAAATACCCTGATTAGGGTCATACAAATATTGAAAGATGTTTCGTAAAAAATGGTGGAAAACAACCTTTAGAAAATATAAATTGTAAACAACATAGTCCAACTATTCAAATTGTCATACTGTTCATTTTAGCCTGGCCCTCCAAATAACAAAAACAAATTTCCACTTTTGTCTAAGTAAGTTCTAATAAATACCTTTGAATTCCTAAGCGTGCCCATTGGAAAGATGGTACCAAGATAAATTGTATAGCTATTTGATATTAATTGCAAAAGGAAAATGAGAATCGGTTATAATCAATAGTGACATTCAATGTGTGGGTTTTTTAGTATTCACTCATGATACATGCAACAAAAAAACATTAGCAGTATCAGAGTTTATCAATAGCAAGAATGTGTGTGTGTCACTGTGTGGGTCTCTTGCGTACCTAATACAGAATTCTAAACCTCATAACATGAAATGTTTTGAGAAAGCACTTAAAATATTACATATGATTTGATAGTGGTTATGTGGTATTTAATTGTTGAAGTTTGTACCTACTACATGTAATGTAAATGACACCCTTCACAGTGATGCGAAAGCAGATACCGTAATTAAATTGTTGATATATTACATACTGTACTCACTATACATAAAAATACATAAAAATCACTCACTATACATATCAACGTTTTATATTATTGTTTGTTCTTTTGCAGATAACATTTTATATTTAATTTGCTGTACACTGCTTGCATAAATTTGTTTTGTTATCCTTATATACATACAAACACATTATGCCGTCTTGGCTTTCTGTTCAAAAATGAAATGCAAGAATGCATTTCTGTAAGTCAAAAAGCTTTCGCATGTCTCTTATTTAGGCATTATTTTCATCACTAATTTTTGTTATGTACATTTACCTGTCTTTTTAATGGATAAGGCAACAAATTAAGGTTAAAATTGAGACTACAAATCTGGAACTCACCTAAGATTTTCTTGTATTCCGATGGGAGGATGTCTTTGTTGACGGTGCAGACCTGGTACTTAAGTTTCTTGAGGATGATGATCATAAACAGTTTTTGGCACATCGGGCAGTCACCAACTTTGTTCTCCACTCCAGCCTGAAAACAAAAATAAATATCGAAGAACATTGAACACAATTTTTATCTATATAATTTCCCACCACAGAGTAAAACATATCATGTCAAGTTGTAGAGTATTCATGAAGTTTCTAGAGGATGACGATCATAAACAGTCTTTGGCACATCGGGTAGTCACCAACTTTGTTCTCTACTCAATTCTACAAACGAAAATAAATATTAAAGAACGTTATTGACATCTATAGAAATTCCCACCACAAAATTGACAATCACTTGTACAAATTGTAGAGTATTCTTGGAGTTTCTTGGTGATGATCATCATAAACAGTCTCTGGCACATCAGACAGTCGCCAATTTTGTTCTTTACTCTAACCTAACACAAAAATGAAGCAATATTACAAAAAATCAGATCATTAGATTTCCCGATCAATCGTTGATCACATGTAAAGGTGCAGAGCCGCACAGTTTCTTGATGATGCTCATCATGAAACCATGGATTTTAAAATACTAGTAGACAGTGAAAGAAATACACGGGTGCTCAGGGCAAATTCGCCCCCGAAATGCCCAAAAGAGCCCCGGAAAATCATAAAAGATAGCCCCCATAAATTTGCATAGAGTTCAATGCAAAACGAATGTTTGAGTGTTGATTTCATGCAGGCAAACTTCAAAAGTAGCCCCTGAAATATATATTAATTTTTTCCCTGCTAGTTGATAACCATGATGAAACAGTCTCAGGCAGTCTTTAACAGGGTAGGAAATACACGGGGGCTGAGGGCGATTTTGCCCCCTTATTTCAAAACTGGTCGTGAAGTTTTGTTTTTCTATTCCAGCCTGTAGTGGATGCGTCGATGTGTGGTGCATGTGGATTAGGCTCTCGTCATTCAATGCAAGGGTGTCACTGGTTCGAGTTCTCTACAAATCACACACTTCTGCCCGCAAAAAAAAAAAAAAAATGTACCATTTTTTGGTTTATATTTCAAAAATACTTTTGTTTACACTTTACAGTACATGTAAGTAAGTAAAGTGGTTTATGATAGCTTGATCTACATCCATTTGGTCTACTACATGTAGGCCTACTGATGTACATGATGCCTGAAACGGCATTCTCTTTGAAGACGTGCCCATGACTTGGTATGCATGACTAAAAGAACCCATGTTCTATTCAATTTGTATATTAAGCGCATCGGTTCCTTTAGTGATGCATGCCCAGTCGTGGGCACGTCGTCGATGAGAATGCCCCTGAAACGTCCATTTCCCAAACTCTGCACTTGACCATCTAACACTAACAGTTAACCCTAATCTCTACTTAATCCTAATTCCTAATCTCTACTTAATCCTAATCCCTAATCTTAATCCTAAGCCTCAGAATACTATTTTTCTGCAATCAATGAAATGGGAAGTCAACCAATGGGTGGAGATGAGGAGATCACACTGCAAGTTACCAAACATCTTGCTAATTGCAATCCTTGCCATCCAAAATAATAATGCAAGTCATCATTATTAATAAATCATTCAGTCTGTTTGGATCTAGTATTAGTTTCAATTTGTGTAATTATCCAACCTACTGTAGTATCCATAGCTGTGCGATACTTATAATATATTAATCAGGAAACTATTGAAATGTATTGTATACAATTAAAACAAGGAAATATTTATTCTAGACTATGTTCATACAGTACCAAGTTCAACCCTGTTCTTTCTTCCTCATACTAGTATGTACTAATTATGCATTGTAAATTCATATTTATTAGTTGGTGGAATTATCGAGCTTACCGTTTTGAAAAGATGTTTATTTTGTATTTCTCCATATTACGTTACTATTATGTTAATCAATTTATCAAGTTAATAATAATAATAATAATAATGGTGGCTACTTATATAGCGCACGTTCCGTCTTTCGACGCTCGCGGCGCATCACTATTATTACCCTGGTCATCGGATACATACTGCACTCAATCCAGCACACAAGGTGCACATTGTCCACTCCCTGGGGAGCATTCCAGCTAGGCAACCTCCGGGTACCCATTTATACACCTGGGTCGAGAGCAGCAAATGTGGATAATTTTCTTGCTGAAGGAAAATCGCGATGGGCATACGTTGGGTTCGACATGTTTAATTTGTTATATTCAATAAGTATATTTCTTTATCATTGGGTAATTATTTGTAACATGAGATTATGTTAAAAATTAATGGATAGAATAAAATAAAATCAAATCAAATCAAATCAATCAAATCAATTAATAGCATGACATATGGCTTCATGCTCTGTAGCTACTCTCATACAGTCATAGGTCGATTGTATATGTTGAATCATACATTAAAGGGACTTAGTAACATTGTCCAAATCCTCAAAATAAAATTTTAATTCTAGCGATTCCCTTATACCTTGTTGTATTTGTATTAACAATAAAATCACGGGACAGGTTTCGGTTTTTCAAATTTCCCTTTCGTTACAAAGATATGTATGATTGAAGTATTCAGATAAGAAAAACTCTGGGCGAGTTTTTCTTCCGTGTACAAAGTGAGTGCAGTGAGTTACTGAATATCACTTTGCATTTTCGCTCATTACTTGGCCATACAATGTCCATTCGACTTCGAAATTTTCACACAATACCCTGTGGACATATGAGATAACAATAATATACATTGCATCAACCACTCATCACTTTTTGCACATGTCAACAAAGCTACTAGATCCCTTTAAGCCTCCACACTAACCTTTTTCTCTACTGGCCCGTTCGGGCAATTAAAATCTTTACTTGCCCAAACAGAACATTTACTTGCCCATTTACTTCTAGATTCATGAGATTTAGATGTAAGAAATTACATTGTTCTCTCATAGTTGAACAATTATTTATTTGCCTGATCGGGCAAGCAAACCCAGACAATTAATGACATTTCACTTGCCCGACACCAATTGTTACTTGCCCGGGCAAGCGGGCAAGTGCATGTATACATGATTTTGTGTGAACTAGGTGTTCTTTTTTATTTTCTTCATTTCCACGATCACTCATATATCTGTACAAAGTAAACACATGATACATTATGTTTTCCACACTAGATTAAACTAGGACGCATTTTAGACCAAAAAATCAGTGTTTGTTTTTACAGGAAATTGCCACTGAGGCTGCATCTGTCTACTACTTGTGTGCTGATCATTATGCTTGCATGTCAAATGAACATTCAAGTACTCTTTTAAAGGGATCCTGTAACTTTGTTGACATACTGTGCAAAAGGTGATGAATGGTGGGTAAAATATGTATTGTTGTGATTTGATAGGTCAACTAAGAAATGTGTGAACATTTCAAGTTTAAATGGATGTTACATTATATGGCAGAAAAATGAGCAAAAAATGCAAAGTGATATTCGCTAACTCATTGCATTGACATTGTACATAGTTATAACTATCCAGTAGATAGTTATAAATCTAAACATTTCAATCATACATATCTTTATAACGGAAGAGAAATGAAACCAGTTCCAAGCTTATATTGGTGATACTAATTAATGCAATGAGGTTTATGTGAAAACTGCTAGAGTTCCAAGTAAGTTTTGTGGATTTTGACAATGTTACTAGATCCCTTTAATAAGAGTCGAATAAATCCACTTTAGATACCGTAGAACACCATCGTCAAGCACCCCCCAAGCACCTATATGCATCTTGCTTTTAAAGAGCGCCCGCTCTCTGTCCAAACGGGAAACTTTAATCATGAATGCAAATAATGTTGAGGAATATTCATGAGGATAATAATGGAGGTGAATCTCATGGAAACGTCTTTAAAAGCAAGATGTGTATAGGTGCTTGGGGGTGCTTGACGATGGTGTTCTACGGTATGTGGACATTATCATATATGTACAGGAAGTAGAAACACATAATTGTATACAAATATATAGCAGGGCTCGACACTAGCACTTGCCTGCTCGCCCTGGGGCAAGTTAAACTTGGTGTCGGGCAAGTAAAATATCATAAATTGTCCAGTTTGCTTGCCCAATCGGGCAACTAAATCATTGTTCAACTACCAGAGAAAAATGTAATTTCATACACGTATGTAAAACTCATCTAGAAGTATAAAGAGGGCAAGTAAATTTTGTATTGGAGCAAGTCAAATTTCAAAATGTATGTTTTTACTTGCCCGAATGGGCCAGTAAAGAAAACAGAGTGGAGGCTTGAATATAGGGCAATTCCAAGCAAACATTGACATAAGCACCCATTTTTCAAATTCGTCGAATTATAACATATTTGAAATCAAATTAAAGCTTAAAGATTAAACTATTCAGAAATGCATTTTTTTCAAAAAAAAAATTTTGGGTAAACTATTATTTCTTAGGAATTAATTAGCATAAATTAATTTTCAATCATTTTCACAAAATATACTTGTAAATATTAAGCTTAAAAGAGCTGCAAAAATAGGTATTCATAAAATTTTCTTTCAGTGTTGGTAAGAACATCACTTCAATTTATCAGATAAATATCTATTTCGGCATTTTCGCTCTTTGTTCTGCTTCAGTGACTGTTTCATTTATAGTCATCTATATGTCACGCTGTTACCCTAAAAACAGGTATTTTTAATATTTCTGGAAAAATATGAATGGGAATGAAATTATTTTTTGTTTCTTCTTCATTCGCCCATAGGGCTATATTATGGATGCTAAATAGCAGCATTATCTTTTACCACTAATTAATCTAAGCAATATCAATTTGGTCACGCTGTTACTTTTTGGGTAACAGCGTGACGAAACCTACTTTTTTTTTGCAATACCTCAAGAATCGTTGGATGGATTCTGTTCAAACTTTGTACAAGACATGTATTCAGAGGTATGGATTATCTGATACATTTTGGGGCCATGAGGTCAAAGGTCAAAGGTCACAGCTAATTAATATGCAAAAAATATATTATTCTCAAGATATTTCAAGAATCCTTGAAGAATGACACGATAATTAATACTGGTATGCGTTCAGTGAAGTAGATGACCTGATTATAGAATTTGGTCATGGGGTCAAAGGTCAACAGGTCAAATTATTGTAGTTTATTTTTTATCTCATAAAAAAATGCCAGAATTAATGTTAGAAAGAGTACTGTAGATAAAAAAAAATTCTATGAAAATGTTTGGAGCACAGGTCAAAGGTCACTCGGATAATTACCAATTCAAACACAAAAACTTACTGACATTGAAATCATGTTACATGAAACAAATCACTTGTAGATATGCACTGTGCCGACATAAAATTAAACATTTGTATGCTAATTTGAGAAATAAGGTCAAAGGTCAGATGTCAAAGGCCTAATATTTCATTGTTGTAATTAAGTTTGTATTTTGGTTTTGATATTTGATGGTTCCTCAAACTAAATTCTGAAAAAGATAAGAATTTCAGTTATGTCCAAAAACATTTTTGATCAATAGAGGGCGCTAGGCTGCAAATTTGTGTCATGCGAACCATCATTTCAGAGCATCTGGGTTATATTACCCATTCATCTAGTTCTGTATAGATTCTGGATGACTACATCAAAATTATATAATCTTATTCCTCTCATCAATATCTCCCATATATATAACATGTACAATTCAGAGGTCACGCTGTTACCGTGCACAGATACGTTTATGATATCATATTTACTATGAACATTGGATTTTTTCTACATTTTTATTTGGATGTTCTAGCTTGATGTCTAGTACAAAGAATCAATGGGCCAAAATTGCAAAATGTTCCTGTAGTTCACAGAGTTTGCTTTAGTTTCTTACCATGTAAGAAACCCATGTCTTTTTGCCGTCACGCTGTTACCGCAGATAATGATATTCATAATTTAGTGAGAATTTTGATTTTCTTTCCTATTGTAAATAATTGGTAGGATAGTGGTAACAGATGCATATCAAAATTTGGTTCTGGACATTTTTATTTTGTAAGTTATTTAGACTTTCATTGTGAGAAACACCCTCCGACCGTCACGCTGTTACCTTGGAATTGCCCTATAGTTATGAACATTGTAATCAACCTACTACATGGAGATAGATTAGTCTTCCCATGTCATATTGTCACTTCTGTAATCAATCATAGGTTTATTTTTATTTACGGCTCCCCGCCTTTTGAACCTGACACCCACTTATAGTGTTCCGCCCCCATGTACAATTGATAGCAACCTTATCTCAACTAGTCAATAAATGTCATGTGTATACATGTACATGTACATGTATGTAGAGAGATGAACACTTGACTATGTTTGGCTTGTGGGCTGGGCTCGGCATGTAAAACAATTTAATCTAATTTTTTAGTGGCTGAAACAAACAAAAGTTCTTAACAGCTAAATTATATTTCATTTGTAAGCCGTCTACTTTTTCAAAATATACAGATAATGTACATAATATTAATAAAGAATTGATCTGAACTGTGATAACAGACAAGGGCTTTTGATACACGATTTCTCATTCTATCATTGTGGGTTCAAAATCAAGTTGCCAGATAAGATTGGGGCGCCAAAATATAATTTTCATAAATTTGTCGCTGGCCCAAATTCAAATTCTTACTGACCCCATCCTACCAGTGGGCTAATGTTGTTGATTTCGGGATTATTTACTACCCGGGACTCGCGATAATTTTTCGGGCGAGTCCCGGCCACCGGGTACCCGAAATTTACCCATTTGTTGATTACACGATCGGCATGTCACGCCAGCTGGGAAAACATGTTCATTCAAGTGACAAAAATTGAGCGCAATTATGTCACTTGAATGAACTTGATAACTCTTGCGTTCAATGAGGGGACTTGCTTTTTTTTCGGGAAATCGAGTATCGATTTTTTGCGCCCGGGGCTCGACATTTTTCGGCGGGACCCGGGTACCCGGGACTCATCAACAGCACTACAGTGGGCAAATTCATCCCTGTATGCATAGAAATACAGTGTACTCATTCTTAGTCTTTAAAGGGATCTAGTAACTTTGTTGACACTTACAAAAAGTGATGAATGGTTGATATGTGTATTGTTGTGATCTGATGTGTCCACTAAGTAATGTGTGAAAATGTCATGTTAATGGATATTCCAAATAAATGAGCCAAAATGCAAAGTGATATTCGCTAAATCATTGCAATGACTTTGTAAAGAGTTATAAATTTTTCAGTGGATAATTAAAGATCCAAACATTTCAATCGTAAATATCTCTTTAACAAAAGGGAAATTCGAAAAAAGAAAAAAAATCTGTGCCATGCTTCTACAATTGGTAATACCAATACAACAAGGTACGAGAGAACCACTAGCGTTCTAAGTAAAACTTTGTGGATTTGGACAATTTTACTAGATGCCTTTAATATCCTATGTCACCACCTTTCTCTTTATGAAGTCTACTTCAATTTGTGGAACTAGGATTATTACGGATTCCTTCGTTCTTATTGATTGCTTCCAACAGAGCAAGAGATCCATTGAGAATTCTAATGGAAGGAGATTTCACGGGTATGCTTCACATCCCATGCCCTTCTTGGTTTAAAGGGCACCACCACCCAAAAATAATATTCTTATAAATAAACATTTAACATTTTTAGCAGGACATTCCACCAAAAATTCAGACAAATATGTTTCCAGAAAAAATATATAACTGGAAAATGCATCGCCATATTGTCAAACCATGCGTTCATGGGGGTGCATATAAAGACTACCTTTTGTCTAGGACGAACGCATTGTTCGTAAATCTATTGTCTCTAAACTTACGCGTGACTAGAATTGGCGCACTCCCAGACGTTTGGCGCGTACGGAACCATGAAGTCATAATGGTTCCGTTAGTGGTGGTAATTAATTGCATTGTTTATGAATTACACAACCCCTTGCAAAGTATTGGGCATCTATTTGATATCAAACAACGGAACCAAAACATACAATTATGTGTTGTTCTTTGCCTGGTGGTCCCCTTTAATAAGAGTCACTAGATAGAAAGTGAGCCTAATCCGCCAGGGCAGCTATTACTAATATCACACAAAAATGCTTGCAGCCTGTTACAACACTACAGTTTGATTTCAGCCATGTAAAAGGTTTGACTAAATATCTAAGATACAATTCTTAGCATTTTATACAACAAGGGAACGTTATTATTATCAGTAAGTACATGTATGCATCTTGTATTTTCACCCTAATTTATACAAATACACCAATGCTGCAGATAGTTCTTAGTTTACTATTTAAATACCCAGCTAATACCATTGATCCCTGCAGCCTTCAACCACATCAAACGTGTGACAAAAGATGAGTTACATAATTAGCTGCACAAAAATTAAAATCATTACTAAGTATGCATCTCAAATGCTGTCCCTACTTTTACGGTTACCAAAACACCAGTGCCGCGAACTTGTACTATCTAAATACTGAGCTAATACCATTGACCCTTCAACCGACCTTCAACTTCATCAAAAGTGTGACAAAAGATGAAAGTTACAAATATATTAATTAATTGCACATTAAGAAAAGAAAAGTTATCACTAATACCAAAACACCAGTGCAGCTAGCTTAAATTACTTTTTAAATACCCAGCTATTAATACCATTGATCCTCGTGGCCCGAATCCACGGTTAAGCGCATGAATTACCATAATGGGCCACTTGGCATCAACAATGGCCCGATCCTACACAATGTGCATTGTTGTAACACGGACCCACTAATACTAGACATACTGTACTACCATGAAGCAGTGTACTTTAACACATTCCTTTCGGGTTGGCGAGGGGGCGTATCGGTCACACCTCGGTCGTTTCATTTATGAATGGCCGCCGCTCGCTAGCTCCCTTACTCATAATGTGGGGACAAAGTATACCGTATTCAGTGGTATTGCACACTTCAATGCAATATTAGAGTTATAAATGCATTGTTGAGACTTTTTTTTCCCGGAGGCTAAAGTAGATAATAATGAACAGCACTGTGCACAGAATAGGATGCACTTGCTATTTACGACTTTACCGATCATAATACTTTACACTCTGGGCCAACAAGTTTAGCACACACATGATACTAAAGTCTGATGCAGTATACATGTACATGTAATTGAATGTTTGTGTGCGTGGATATTTTCCATGTTTACAGAACATTAATATTAAATCCCTCTTGCCCATTATCTTAGGCACATTCTGGGGGGAACTTAATAGTGTAAGTAAGTTGTATAAATTTAAACTAAACACTGTACTAAAGTCTGATGGACATTTAATGTTTGTGTGTGTGTGTGTTTTTTTTTCTCCAAGTTTTTACTGTTTTAAAGAACATGTTGATAGAAAGTAGTCACACTTTTAGGGTAACTTTAAAACAAACACAGTACGAAACTACAATTTAAAGTCTGATGTACAATTAATGTTCCTGTACATGAGTTTTTTTCTAAGTTTACTGTTAAGTTGTTTATGACATGTTGATGTAGACCTGTATAACAGAGAACAGTCACACATTGGGGTAACTTATTCACAAATACTGTTAGTACTAAAGTCTGATGCAAATTTAATGTTTGTGTGCATGGGATTTTTCAAAGTTTGGTGTTAGGTGGTTTACCGTTTATAACTTGTTGATAGAAAGTAGTCACACTTTCGGGTATTTGTTTTTAAAGCAAACACAGTACTGAAGTCTGATGCACATGAGAACAGTTACATGTTGGGGTAAGTCAATGCCACAATGTACCAACCAAAGTCTGATGCACATTTAAAGTTTGTGTGCAGGGCTCCACAAAAGTTAACCTTTATTGCTAGTAGCCTGGTCGGGCCAGTGACACAATTTCTTCCCCTTATCTGGTGGCCCGAAAGAAAGATTTACTGGCCCGAAGATTTCATTTCATTTCATGAAAAAATATCACTTTTTCCTGGTAAAATGTGTGATTATAATGGAAGAAAACAAGATTTTTTTCCCTAATTTGTCAATGTCGGGTTGAAAAATCTGCTTGCCTGATCGGGCCACCAAAATAGGACTTTTATACATTTTTGCTGGCCCAAAGTGCAAATTTACTGGCCCCGGGCCAGCGGGCCAGTGCGAGTGTCGAGCCCTGTTGTGTGCATGGGATTTTTCAAAGTTTGGTGTTTAATAGGTGGTTTACATTGATGAAGACTGAGTGAAAGGCGCATGAAGTAAAATGCAAATTATTCAATGTTCATGCATCCAGACATTTTTCAAAGTTTACTGTTTGTTATACATATTTTGATGTTCATGCACATGTATAGGACTATTCAAAGATCACTGATAGTGAGTGATAAGTAAAATATTGAT
This sequence comes from Echinarachnius parma, assembly GCA_037951105.1. Taxonomy (NCBI): domain Eukaryota; kingdom Metazoa; phylum Echinodermata; class Echinoidea; order Clypeasteroida; family Echinarachniidae; genus Echinarachnius; species Echinarachnius parma. The sequence continues at coordinate 123,929 of JBAMJV010000762.1, forward strand.
GTTCCAGTACATGAGAATTTTCAATTCAATGTTTACTGGTAGTTGAAACGTTGAAACAGATTATAGTGCAGTTGTACATACTGGTGTATTCCCAGTGCCCATTCAACATCTTGCAACCATCTGTAGCATCAATAAAGAATTAAGTATTTATTATGTACAAATTGTTACTTGCATATTTCGAGAGAAATTTACACAATCAATGTTCATACATGTGCATATGGGAATTGTCCAAGTATACTGAAAATAATTAGTTATAATGTTGATGTACAATGTAATCAAGAGATTTTACTGTGATTGCATACTTGCCAACTGTCCCGTTTTTATCGAATTGTCCCGTTTTTGAATGTTTTAGAAGTGTAAAATCGGGACGTCCCGATTTTTAAAGTTAAAAAAATTGTATAGAGACAACATTTAAACGTAAATCTGACCAAATCTTACCTAGTAATTTTGGAAGAATTATGAAAAATGGGTCGAGAATGCATTTAATACTCAAAAACGTCAAGGCCTGGACCCCTGTCGCAATGGACTTTGTGCTTGCAATGTGCACTTCCCGCACGCTTGTGCAATTATGCTGCGACTTTGGACCCTCGGCCAATTTTGTCCCTCTTTCCAAAATTCAAATGTTGGCAAGTATGTGATTGTGAAGGGGTTTTTTCTGGTGCACGCCCATGCCACATATAGCGAACAAATATTATTGAAATGCCGCTTGTGGTCTGTGGTGTTTGTGGTTGTATCAATAAGGCCTTTAGGGGTCAAAGCATTGATCAGCTTTAGGAAGTCTCAAGTCCATATTTAAACTTAAAGGGGTTGTTATGTTCTGGTACTAGATTCAAAATGTATCTCCACAATAGGACAATTTCCTTGTGGTTTTAGGCTCTAAAAACTCATAAAAATCATGGTCTTGTGGTGGTTGGAATAAGATTAAAATTAACATTATTAATGGTTATTTTAATATTGAGCTAAAAATGCTACTTTTGCCATTTTCTCAAACATTGACCTGTGTTAATACCATGTACTTCAAATAATTGTTTTGTTTTATTATGTTATTATATGTTTTCCCTTCTTTCTTGCCAAAAATGATTTTCATAATATTACAGTACTACTTCCCTCTAGCCTGCAACTATATGTTAACTATCTCTTTAAAGCAGGTTGTAGAATACATGTACTGTACGCCTTTGCGTAGGTAAGGTAAGGTCATCCCATTAATTAATAGGGCCCTTTCCCTCGACCAGTCCATTCCTGTGTAATCATATTACTGATTTGCATTCACAGATTAAAGAAAGTCATGATCTAATCAACTGATTGCCAGAACCTGTGAACTTGTGAAGGGTCTTTTTGCAAAAGGCATTTAACGCCATTCTATTCAATTCCAATTTTTAAGGACTAAGGTTCTGGGCCCAAATTCATAAAAGCCCGCTAGCTTAGTTCCTTGCTAAGTCTATTTTGGATGACGTGGCTAAGAATGTAGCACAATATATTTTAGTTGCTAACTAGGGTAAACTTAGTGGGTACCTAAGACTTACCCAGCTAACCCTAGTTGGGGACTAGGAAAACTGTTTGTTGCTCAATAAGCTGCACATTTCAAATACACTTAGCAAGGATCTAAGCTAGAGGGGGGGGGGGGGGGGGGGGGGTGGGGGGGGGGGGTGGGGCGGGGGGGGGGGGGGGGGTTATGAATATGCGGCCAGGTCTTTAGAATGAACAAGAATGCACGTTATACCAAAATCATATTGTCTTGAACGAGGTTCCTTAGCATGGTGTGCCTCTAGACTAAGAAGCCTAACAGGCAACTGCCTGGAATACTCCCTAGGGAGTGGGAAATGTGCCCTTTGTGCGCAAGAATGGTTGTAGTGTGTATCCGTTGACCGGGGTGATAATAATAGTGTAAAGCGCTATGATACTTACATGAATAGCGCTTTATAAATAACCATTATTATTTATTTATTATTGATTCTAGATTAAAGTTATAATAAATAATGCTTTCCAAATGATATTTTGCTTAATATGACAAAATATCACTTATATTTTGAGAGTTATCATTCATTCTATAATATAGCACCACACATTTTCTTATTATTTTCAAATGGGAGATATTGCGTTTTGCTACGTAACTCTACATGTTGTAATGTTATCAATTGAACGCTTTGCCTGCCAGAGTCCTACTGACCCATGTACTAACTCTAAGATAATCAAAACAATACAAAACAAAACAGGTTAACAGAAATGTTCACCTTCATTGTGCTGGAAAATTAAATTGTAAGTCGGTGGAATCAAGGGATGAAAGGTGTTGTATAAAATGCATTGATTTTTTGTTTTACTTTTTGTGTGTTCTTCCTCTCTTTAATACAAATACGTTGGCTTGATTGATTAAATGTCACGTTCATTCAAGTACATGAATGACTCCCATCAATCAATCTATCGGTCTATCTGTCTGTCTGCCTGTCTGTCTGTCTGTCTGTCTGTCTGTCTGTCTGTCTGTCTGTCTGTCTGTCTGTCTGTCTGTCTGTCTGTCTGTCCGTCTATCCATCTATCTATCTATCTATCTATCTATCTATCTATCTATCTATCTATCTATCTACCTACCTACCTATCTATCTATCTATCTATCTATCTATCTATCTATCTATCTATCTACCTATCTATCTATCTAGATTAATTTGTTCACACTGAACACTATAAAATGTATGATAAATAAGAGCCCCTTTTATGCTCTTTTTTAATCTGAACATCGTACATTCATGCACACATTTTACTTTTATACTGAAAAATACTTGTGTCTTGATAAAATGGTTGGTAGCATAATGATAATACTACACGCTGATGTAGTTTAAGCAATTTAAATCTACAATCAACAGAAATTTCTACAGAGGTATGCATTTGACAGTACTTGAGATGTCTAGTGTCTGATAACACGGTTAGTCAAATACCCCCACATACTGTACAATATGTTGTACATTTATTCAAAGCAATTTAATTCTATAATCGACAGATAATTCTATGTGATGTACGCATTCAACAGTACTTGAAATTTCTAGTTTCTGATAACATGGTTAGTCAAATAACCTCACACGCTGTACAATCTGTTGTACATTTATTCAAAGCAATTTAATTCTATAATCTACAGATAATTCTACAGATGTACGCATTCAACAGTACTTGAAATTTCTAGTGCCTGATAACATAGTTAGTACTTAGAATTAGCATAACCCCACATGCTGTATATATAACGCAATTTAATTCAGCAATCGATCGTGAGAATATCTACTTGAAATTTCTCATGTAAAACACAAATAACCCCACACGCTGTACAATCTGTACTTGTACATGTATGTACGTGTATGTATTTGAAGCAGTTCAATTCTACAATCGATTGTGAAATTATCCGGAGGTAACCTGCTATTGGCTTGGGTCCAGGTGGTGGTGTCTAATTTTAATTAAATTAATTTGACAGACCAACAACGGGGCATGACATTGACACCAGATGTGACGACCATAAATATGATGAATGTAAAGCTACTAAATACTTGCAATACACATTCTGTAAGTACTGTACTCAGGGCTAGACACCAACACTTGCCTATTGCCCGGGGCAAGTAAAAATTGATGTCGGGCAAGTAAAATTCAATAAATTATCTGGTTTGCTTGCCCAATGGGGCAACTAAATAATTGTTAACTCACGAGAGAATAATGTAATTTTGTAAGCATAAATCTAATATAGAAGTAAGACTAGATGGCAAGTCAATTTTATACTGGTGCAAGTACATGTAAAATTAGACAATTTATGTTTTGTTACTTCCCTGAATGGGCTAAAATTAGTGCGGAGGCTTACATACTACACATACATACAATTGCAATGTACATTGTGTATTAAGTTGCAGCTCTAGGCAACCAAAAATACCATATTTCACTCAAACTACAATGCACATTTATGAGTGAAATGAGATTTGAATTTGAAAAATGTATTTAATTCACTAAGGAGGTACATGTACATGTATGTAAAGTAAACCATGGTTTAGAATTTAAACCATCTAGGTCAAAACTATGATTATGAAATGCTGCTTAATACAAGTAGACAGTGGTATGGTAGTCACATTTGCTTGCATTTCTAATATGATACATGACTGCTGGTGCTTGCTAACCAGCGTCAAACAAATAAAATTCACCAACTGAGAACACTGAAAATGAAGACAAAAATATCATGTACAAGTGCACCACTGCAGTTATGAAAGGGTACAGGTGTGTTAAAATTAGGGAGACGTTGTAAAATGGGGAAAAGATGTTTCAAGAGATGGAGTTCCCATTGAGGTAGAAAGGAAAAGAAGAAGTTCTCAAAGAGGAGTTTAATGGATGAAGAGAGGGGTGGAGGACACGGAATGGCACAGCTACTGGAAGAGGAAGAAGTGCACCCTCAAAAATAATTTGACAAAAAAGTTTTAGTGGAAAATCTTTCAAAATAAAGAATATATATTATAATACATAGTATTTATCCCCTAAGTTTTTGTGAGCCCCCCCCCCCCCCCCCCCCCCCCTAATACAAACATGAGGGGAAATTCTTCAAAATAAAGAATTTGATATAGAATGTAATGTATCCTGCATTAATTTGGAAGCCCCCCCCCCCCCCTCATCAACAATTGGTCTAGCCTTGCTACACCACTGGGGGGGGGGGGGGGGGGGGGGTTGGTGGAAGCACTGAGGATTCACTGAAGTACATGTAACTGACCAGGTTAACATGGAGAAGATCGATCTGTGCCATGTAACAAAATCTACTGATGTTGTATAATTAATTCAATCAAATAGAGCTTATAAATAATGACTGTAAATTAAATGTTACTGGGCCATGCTGTGGCAACTTCCAATGGGGTAATAAACTCCCCTCATAATTTCAATACAGTTACATTACAGTATCAAATAATTATATTGGGGGGGGGGGGGGGGCAGGGGATGGGGCCAAGTCCACATACGAAGCAATCGCCTCCCCCACATTTACCCCTATGCTTTGTCACTGATAAATTCCACAAAAAAGGAAATTACCAGTTACATTATTATCGCAAGTTGATATTCTGAACTGCAAACAAAAAGTAACTCAACAAAATACGGTAAGTTTTAAATGCGTTCTAAAATCTTTCTACGAATTAAGTTGAGGACAAGTATCATGTATGAATGACCCTTACTATTTGGATCTAGTAGGAAAAAAAAGAAAATTGAAGCTTTATAGAGAGTACAAAGTGCATTAGGGTAGAGACGAACTACATTATTATTCAAATTTCAAAAGTAGGCCTACTGTACTTTGGACGCTATTATCTTCTCGGAAAACAGAGAACAGAGCGCCCATTATTATCTTCTTGCAAAGGAGCGTGATAATAAAATGAATGAATGATATGCAGATTTACATGTACTTGGAACACAGTGCAGGTGGATACAGAGATTTTTTATTCTATTCACCCTTTTCAGATATGACCTTTTAAAATTAAAACCGATTCTGGGATGACTACCTAACCCTGCTATACACTGTATAATGTGAAACGATTTTCCCAAAACAGGCTTACTGTACGTAGCTAGACTACTGAATATAAATTTATTTAAATCATTCAGAAACAATCGGGACCAATAAAACTTTTGTGTGAACAAATTATTTCAAACCTATCAACTGGAATGATGCAGGGGCGTTATAATTTTGTGTGTAAAACACAAATTTTGACCAGTTCAACTTTAAATGTTGCAAATAATTACAATCATTACTAACTATTAGTATTTAAACTATACACGCGAAACAGAAGTAACTTTTGATGAAGATCAGTTAGAAATGCTCAGGACCGATGAAACTTTTGTATGAAATATAATTTTAAATGGTCTAAACTCTGAATTTAACTGAAATGATGTAAAATGGGTATGGCTCGCCAATAATTACAATTACTGTGTCATGAGACGGAATTAATTTGTTTTTCGAATGGAGCAATTGTTGCGAAATAGATCAACCTATTCAGAGGCAAAACAAAATTCCCAGCCTCTTTTTCCAAACAATAGGTACTTACAACCTATTCCAGGCAATTATATTTCGTTATTTACAATGAAATCTGATATATCTCAAACTAAGGTTGATACAGAACTTCTTTACAGACAAATTACCCTCTTTAACCAAATTTGTACAGAAATTTTGTGAACTAGCGTTGGGTGTGCTCTTAATCATTACATTTCTACTTTAAAATGAAACTCGATTTTAACTAATCCCTCACAATGACAACCAAATAATATTGACACAAGTAAACAAACTTGTCTTTGGAAATGACCTTTAAAAGTTGAGTGCAGTACTGTGTAAATACTTGGAAGGTATTTATTAAAATGCAAACAAATCGACTGGAAACACCCAAGAGTTAAGACTATACTATACATTAATATGCATTGTAGCTTGTAACCGTTATAATCTTTCCATACTTTGCTTGTTTCTGACCTCGGCTATACAGTGTAAATACTAAATTAATTGTAATACATTTTGCTATTTCGAAGGCAATTTTTATTCCTTGAGTGGAACGACTTTTGGTATTTAGAAAGAAATCTAATATATCTCCAGTTAAGTTTCAAACATGTTATGTTGCAAAATTGTTGCGGATTACATGTCAGTCAACACTAAGGCAAGCTTTTCCGGTGGTCAGGAACAACCTTTGTTAATAATCTATTTGAATGTTAGCGAACCAGTCTATTTAAAAACTATATAACTATAACTTTGAGTTGCGTTCAACTTCAATCGCAACTTTGCGACAAAATACAACTTTGCAAATTTGAACGCAGCTGTCCATCGCAAAAGAGAATCAAATGCAAATTAGTTGCGTTTGGATTTCATACGCATTGCGCAAACTTTGCATTTGGTCCGTGAGCTAGTGCAAAGTTCTGTATGAAATGAAACGCAACTTTTATGCAATAGATTTGCATTTAAATGCAGAGTTGCTTCTTTCTTCTTTTTTTTTTTTGGGGGGGGTGGGGGGGGGGGGGGGGACTTGCATGTAAAATTTGCTTTTGATTTTGGGGGCTTGCTTTTGCTTTTGGGGGCTTGCATTTAAGCAACAATTTCTCTTTAAATGCAACAATTAGCAAATCTACAACCCTTTGTTCCCCATCCATGACCTTATTAAAATGGAGGGGGAAAATGTAAATGAATTGACGTCAGAGCATAATGGTCAAATTGATTTTGCTGTGAATTTAAAGGGAAACAAAATGCTGGAATTTACTGTTTCTGATAAGTGCATTATTCCTGTTATTTCTAGTCGTATATTTCCTCTTGATCACTAATAATGAAAATAATCAATGTTTTTGAACCCACTATCAACTGTTTTGACCGAGCACTGGAGGCTGCCATGTTTTCCAACTGTACCATATGAAAAGTGGCGCATCTGACTATGCATAAATCTGAGCGCATCTCAGCGTGCACTCACAATTTCAGCAGGGGTTATGTAACCGCTGTTGTTGAATCTGCTGCTATGCCAGTGGTTACGTAACCTGCTTTTGTTAGTGCAAGTCGAATGACGTTTCATGCGGTACCGTTGGAAAACATGGGAGCCTCCAGTGTTCAGTCAAAACAGTTGATCAATAGTGGTTTCAAATACAATGATTATTATTAGTGATACCCAAAGAGGAAATTTAGACTAGAAGTGACAGGAATTATGCACTTATCAGTAAAAGTAAGTGAAAAAATGCCAGCTTTTAGCTCGCCTTTAAAGTGAGTATGGATGCCAACAAGGATGTGTTTGATAGTCAATGCAAACCACAGATTTGGAACTTAACTACATTTGCATCTAGAGGCAGAGAAGAAGGAATAACAAATAAAGTGATTACAAGAATAACAAGAATTTAAAGAAAAACAACAGAACTGAGATTTTTAAAAAGAAAAAAAGATTAAAGAAGTTAAATCAAGAAAAAGAAAATATTAATGGATTTATAAACGAGAGAGTACAGAAAGTAAACATTTCCAGAATGAAATAAAACAAAACAAAATAAACTTTTAGAAAGAAAAAGAAAACAAAAGATAAGTTAAAGAAGTTAAAGAAAAGACAGATTTTCTCCTAGAATGCATGGAAGATTGAAGAACATAAACAATGCTGATCGACCGCAACTGAGTTCAATAGTTCCTGGTCTTTGCTAGATGTACATGTAGATGTAAGTTCT